>CM022176.2:15900258-15924495 GCA_011420285.2 Erysimum cheiranthoides | reverse complement strand
CCAAACAGTAAAGTCTATCTCTCTCAATTTTCAAAGATGAATGAATCAATGACCCATCTAATCTCATAGCCCTCTTTGCCCCTATATCTATTTTCACATCCGCCAATAAAGTTTGTCTTAAATTCTACCCTCTTTCTTAACCACATTCGTTTTTTTGGTTACAATCACACTACTTCTTTCTTCTATAACCTGATTTAGTTCTTTTCTTTTTTTATTTTTGATAAGAAACCTGATTTAGTTCTTCAAAAACTCTTAACTTAACCTGTCCCTTCAACCAATTAGGGTTTCAATTCATGTGGTGTTTTTCAGGGTTTTTAGGTATATATGATTTGCCGGACCAAAGATTTTAGTTACTCTTATCATAAAAGTATTTCAGGTGTTTGTAGCGTTAAACATCTTATAGATTTACAAAAAAAAACATAAGAGTGAATAATATTTAATATTTTTTGGTCAACAGTCGGGTTTAAACAATTTTATATGAAGGTGGGGTACGACCCGACCCGATATCATGCCTATAAAATAAGGCTCTATTGAACTTGGTACGAAAATTTTATTCGTGTATATATTTTAAAAATATATGGAAGGACAATAATGAAGAAAAACTTGAGGGTGAAATATAGTTTTTGAAAAAGGTTTAAATAATTTAAAATATTAAAGAATAAAAACGAAGGAATGTGACAAGTAGTGGGGCGTAAGGGAGCAGCAGAAGACAAAGGCTAATCCATGAGATTCTGTTAGGTGTGTTCCCTTGACAGAACCATTTTTGAATACTTTCTTTGTTCTAATTAAAATCCACAACCCTACCAATTAAATACGATCCAACTCATGGGCTCGTCTAAATTTGTCTTGAATTTGAAAAATTTGTCTGAGCAGTTTAAACTATGAAGGTGAGACAATTGAATGTTGCCAATGTTAGAGGTTTAAAATTTATGTTGATATGCATTATAATGAAATTTATTGTGCAAACTTATAATATTTTAGTATTATCTTTTTGCGTCCCTAACATGTGTAGAATTTTTTATAGCAAATTTGATAGCACAATTTGAAGAATTTGGAGAGGTTGAACTACTATTTTGATATTCAATCAAACTATGATACATGCAGTTCAAAATATATAGATGGTTAAAATTAAAACGAGGTAATGTTGGATTGCAATAAAAAAAAACAATGATTATATTCAATATATTTTTTAGTTAACTTTATTTCTCTTTATTATTTCTGTAGACTTATTTTCATACAAACAAAAATAATAAATATATAAATTATTTATAATTTATTATGTTTTTTCATGTTTCACAATTTATGTTTTTTTATATAACCATTCATATATAGTCACCAAATAACTATATGTCTCAACCAAGATCTTTTCTTTCATATTGTCTCCAACCTTTCTCTCTATCTATAAAAAAAATCGTCTAACCGCTTTAGTAAAAAGATAGTTACCAATCACATCATTAATTTATTTCTACCCGCTAAACCATTAAGAAAATTTTATCACTGGTTAGACATTGACTACACGAATCACAATGCAATCTAGTACGTAAGAAAGGCAAGGAGCATTCGTGTAGAGAGAAGGTATTAGCATCACTATATGTTGGAGCCGCGCGAGAAGGCTAAATAATTGGAAATATACATATGTATATGAGGATGTTTTAACGATGGAAGAATTTTCTAACAATCAAAATTTTCTAGAACTGTGCCAAACGGTCTTCTTGCTTTCAATTCGAAATGCAAAGCAGAAACGGCGTACAATTATACGTATAGATGAGTCTCATTTCTCATTTATACATACATAATAATAATGGTAAATTGGTGATGCATGCCGTATGGGTAGTCAAGCTACGTCTTAACCGAAGTCCGTTAAGAGTGTCGCAATTAAAGGAATTAAGGAAAGGACAAAAAAGTACTCTTTGCCTGATAATATTTGTTAAATCTTTGAAAAGTAATGGGCGTAAGTATGGGTAAGTTGTCAGAAACCTAATGCAAAGACCCACTTCTTATTGTTTAAAGGACACTTACCTGCCCCACCCTCACATGCTTTAATGCTCCGATCCCTTCTTCTTCGATCTGTTCAACGCAAGGAAACATGATCTAACACGAATTGGCTAACTATCACATTATCTTATATCTATAATAAATAACTCAACGTCCATACCAACCTAATCTAACCAACAAATAAAAGTACCTGTCCATTATTTACTTTATTACATAATCCTATAAATGTATAATACATACATATATAATATACGCATGATCGACTTTTCAAGCCAAGCAAAGAAATTTTGGATTTTGGGGCCTAATGCCCCTGCTTCTGTTCACCATTTGGATTTGGATTTGGAGCCACAACAATATATATCATTTAATTTAGGGTCACATTATCTAAAGATTTTTAGTTTGGTTGGTGAATTTGTTTACAAGTGCTCCGTTTTTGAGTCATTGTTTTTTTTTTTTTTTTTTTTTTTTTTCATTTTTAGTGTTGTATATATTAAATCTTGATTAATAGAGCCAACATATACGTTGTGACTGTTTTTTTTTCAAATATATATACACATTCTTTTATAGTCTTTTACCAAATAATTCTCTATACGTAACGATAAGTGATAACGGCTACTTTATTTCACTCCGAACAATAAGTCTACTGGCAACAACATTGTTTGCACATTTCACATTTAAATGAAACTCGTTTTGTGCGTTGTTCTCTAATACATATGGGACCGCCATAATTTAAAGTCCACAACAAACTAGTAGATCGAGTGCGTACGTATGGAATATTAACTCTAAAACCAAAATAGGAAACAAGCAATTGGAGAAAGTCACTTTAAGTAAGAATCTGAAAAAGTGAAAGAAATGGAGACAAAAAAATAGTTGTGTATAGAGAGAGAGTAGTGGTGAAATTGGTGATGTGTTTCACAGCTCAGCAAATATAACGCTCGCAATAAGCAAGCTGAACCTCAGCAGCGAAATTTGCAGATCCAAATCGAGAGGCAATAGGCAAAGAGAGGTCTAGTTTGTAGCTAACCTGACCCTCTGATGGATCCAGAGGGTATGGATGATTCAGTATTTGAAGGACAGGTGATGCTACAGGCATCTATGACATTAGAGCTGTACGTACCCAAAGAGCTTCGAACAGTAAATCCCATCAGATCTTAGTCATAAAATCAAGACTAATTCAATGCCCTTTTTCGCAAAATCCAATAATTAATGCACCAATGCTCATGATGGACCTAAATGACCTATTTAATATAATAAAAAAGGGACTTTTATGTATAAATAAACAAGACAGAAGTAATGTTCAAACTTCAAAGTCAAAGTCAGACTCCATGTCGTAAAAGCGACTGGATGTGACGGGTTTCGTAAACTGTTATTATATAAGGTTATATTGATCACCCTCGTTCAAATGGCAATATCCATGTAAAAAATTATTCAAAAGAAAAAAAAAAAAACAATAATGCGAATCTTGAATATTCATAATTTAGACGTGGACTTAACAGTATGAATATTCGATTCACAAAAATTTTGAAAACAAACTCTCAGCATTTTTGTATTATTCACAAAAATGTAAGAACCATGATTTTGACGTACGTGTCTGAGACATTCATCCCTTCAGGAAATTTTCATTGTTTTCATAAAACTGTTACCACTTTTTGTATAAAAGAAAAAGCAGTCACATAAACTATTAGCTTAATGGTGCACACTGTATTACACTATTCGTGACCAACAAATTGTATTAACTCAATTATATTATTAAAATATACATATTGTGTCGTTGTATTGGGAAGCTGCACATTCAAACGAACTATTCACAACTGTTCATCGCGTACACTTCATAACTCCTCCCTTGAGCAAATCTTGATATCTTGTCAAAAGAAAAAAAAAAAAAAAAAAAGAAGAGAGAGAAAATCTTGATCTCCTACTCCACGCATTTAACCCTCTTGATCTCGTTATCAATATATACTGATTCATCATTTTCATTTTGTGTGTAATTTCTCTGTTATAAAATCATTTCTTAATTAATTATCGTATCCTAATATCTCTAAGCTCAACCAATTAATTATGAAGAGTTATTCGGATTTATTTGAATTTGATTTCTAATGCAATTTTTCTTTGAGGATAAAATATTTACACATCTTTATGGTACATGTTTTATTTGAACTGTAGAGAAAGATTGATTCTAATTATTTAACGAGAAGATTACAAGAGTATATATACTAGTGTTTAGAACAATCTAGAAGATTTACAAATATTCACATAGTTATCTATAAGGAAAATAATTATATATTTCCTATTCCTCTATACGCCCCCGCAAGATAGACGGCCGGAGAGAGTCCTATCTTGGAAGAGTGATTAGCAAGAAGTTGTCGAGAGACAAGCTTCGTGAGGGCGTCAGCCAGTTGATCTTTGGAGGAGACATGAGAGACACGTAGACATCCAGACTGAACAAGCTCTCGAATAAAATGATAATCCAATGCCACATGCTTCATGCGAGAATGAAAAACTGGATTAGCACTCAAGTAGGTGGCTCCTACATTATCACAGTAGATCACGGGCTGAGTAGAGGAGGTAAAACCGAGTTCTTTCAGAAGAGAAAGAACCCACTGAAGGTCCGAAGCAGTATCAACAACAGCTTTGTATTCAGCCTCAGTAGAAGAACGAGCAACTGATCGCTGCTTCCGGGACGACCAGCCAATCGGATTGGAACCAAGATATAAGATATTAGCACTCGTGGACGTGTAGTCATCTCGATTACCAGCCCAATCTGCATCAGAATAAGCATGGAGAGCAAGGGGACTGTCACGTCGAAGAAGAATCCCATGATCACGCGTACCTGCCAGATATCGAAGCACACGCTTGACAGCAAGCCAATGAAGATCCGTAGGTTGATGCATGAATTGCGACAATTTGTTGACAGCAAAGGCAATATCAGGACGAGTGAAGTGAAGATATTGAAGACTACCAACAACTGTGCGATATTCAGTGGCATCAGAGAGTGCTGTACCAGACGTAAGCTGAAGAGAAGAAGTCGTGATCATAGGGGTGGCAACCGGCTTAACATGAGACATATCTGTTCGAGCAAGAAGATCATTGATGTACTTGCGTTGACACAAATGAAGACCCACAGTCGAACGAGCCACCTCAATTCCAAGGAAATAGCTCAAACCACCGAGATCTTTCAATGAAAAACGGTGGCCTAGAAGATCAATAAACCGATTAACGGTAGACAGCTGATTCCCTGTAACGATAATGTCATCAACATAGACAAGAATGAACAGAATATCGTTACCAGTCCGCAGGGTAAACAAAGAAGCATCAGCTAAGGAATTGACAAAGCCGGATGCAGTGAGAAAGTTGCGGAGCTCCATGTACCAAGCCCGAGGTGCCTGCTTCAGCCCATAAAGAGCTTTACGAAGCTTACATAAATAATCCGGTCTGTCTTTGTCAACGAACCCAATAGGTTGAGCCATGTAGACATCCTCCTGTAATGTTCCTTGTAGAAACGCATTATTCACATCAAGCTGTCGTAAAGGCCAGTCATGTTTGACAGCAAGATCAAGAACAATACGAACGGTGATCGGTTTCACTACCGGACTAAAAGTCTCGTGAAAGTTAACACCAGGGCGCTGATGAAAACCCTTGGCAACAAGCCGAGCTTTAAACCGGTCTATAGAGCCATCAGCCTTTCTCTTGATTCGAAAAACCCACCGATTACCAACAAGATTGTAAGAGGGAGCCGGTGGTACTAGATCCCAAGTGTGCTCACGTAACTGAGAGTCAATCTCCTCTCCCATGGCACCACGCCAACGTTTGTCTTTGAGTGCCTGCGTGACCGAAGTAGGCTCAATTGCAACATCGCCAAGAGGTGTAGAAACCATAAGAGTAAACTTTCGAATAGGCTTAACAATGCCTTTCTTGGCCCGCGTCTGCATAGCATGATCATTCTGAATGAGTGGCGTGGGAGTGTCTGGTGATGATGGCGGCGTGGGAGAGGCCAGTGAAGGAGAGCCAGGAGGGGTCTCATGCGGAGAAGCAGAAGAGGAGTCCACCAAAGAGGTGGAAGAAGACTCGGAATGAGCGGATGGTGGAGACGCGACTAGTGGAGATGATGCCGGCGACGGTGTTGGTGAAGGATTCGAACTGAGGGGCGGAACAGCAGGTGAAGGAATGAATGGAATTGTCGAGACATCTGCAATAGGGTGAGTCCATACAGGAGACATTAGAGAAGAGGGTGTCGTAGAACTTACAGTGAGTTTGGAATAAGGAAAAACATTCTCAATAAAGTGGACATGACGGGATACAAATATACGCATTTTTGTGGGATCAAGACACAAGTAGGCACTTTGTGTTGGTGAGTAGCCAAGGAAGATGCATGGTGCTGAACGGGGATCTAGCTTGTGACTTGTATACGGACGCAGCCAGGGGTAACATAGACACCCGAAAACCTTAAGCTTAAGATAGTTAGGGGACTCATTGAAGAGCTTGAAGAAGGGTGTATCACCTTGAAGCGTAGCTGTGGGAAGTCTATTGATGAGATAAACAGCCGTGGTGAAGGCAAAGCTCCAGTAGGAAATCGGTAAGGAGGCGTGAGAGAGCAGGGCCAAACCGGTTTCCACAATATGTCGATGACGCCGTTCAGAGAAACCATTGTGTTGCGGTGTGTGGGGAGGAGTGGTCAGATGAGTGACGCCGAGTGTGCTGAGTGTGGATGAGAGTGCTACATATTCACCTCCATTGTCAGAGTAGAACGTAACAAGCCTCTGTTTGAACTTGTTTTCAACAAGAGCTTTCCATCGAATGAATGTTTCCTTGACATCTGACTTGCGCTTAAGGGGGTATAGCCAAACGTAATGAGTAAAGTGATCCACAAAAATAACGTAATATTTGTATCCGTCGAACGAATGAACTGGAGATGTCCAAACATCAGAAAAAACAACGTCAAGAGGGTGAGACGACGAGATAGAGGTTGTGTAAAAAGGAAGTTGATGACTTTTATTAAGTAAGCAATCATTGCAATGAAACAAATTGTTGTTTAAAACTGGTAAAGAAGAACCCGAAACTAATGTTTTTAAAGTAGAAAAAGCAGGATGCCCCAAACGAGAATGCCAAATATCTAAAGGACATTTTAAAGTAGAAATAAAGCAAGTAGGCGGAGAGATGGAGGTGTCTCGACAAGGCCATTCATATCCTCCATTCTTAGTTGGTCCGGTCACCAGTGGCGCCCCCGAGTTGAGATCCTTCACCTGAAAAAGATCGGGAAAGAATTCCACAGACACACCATTATCAGAACACAACTTGTTAACCGAGACCAAATTGTGGGCAATCTTAGGGACACGTAACACATTTAAAAGCTGAAAATCACGAGCGGGAGAAGAGAGAGTGGACGAGCCATGGTGAGTGATATTCAAACCTTTGCCATCTCCGATGTGAACGGAGTCAGAGCCGATGTACGGAGCATGAAGAGAGAGAGTGGCTAGATCAGAGGTGACATGGTGAGAGGCACCACTGTCAAGCAACCATGACGGTGTCTCTTGTTGTGGAAGCATAGCATTGTAGGCTTGAGGAGGCCACGGGGAACCACCGTTAGGAGCCGAGGGACGTGGTGTAGACTGAGAGACAACGCGAAACTGAGGACATCTTTGCACATTGTGCCCTTGTGTGCCACATGCCTGACATCGGCCAAGGTTAGGTCGGCGCTGTCGGTTGGAGTTTTGTTGTTGTTGCGAACCATAATTTTGAGAGTTATATGATTAGTTGGGCGGTCTCCATGACTGGCGGTTGTTGTTGTGGTTGGTGTTGGGCCGATTGTGAGCAGCATTGGCGGTGATGGGAAACGAGGCAGCAGCAGGGACAGCGAGAAGAGCAGTCTCCTTAAGGAGAAGCTTCTCATGAAGCTCGGCAAAAGAGATTGCCGTGTCGCGACTGTGAACACCATCCACAACTGAACGATAGTCTTCTGGAAGTCCGGCAAGCACGATGTCAGTGATATCTTCAGCAAGCAACGCAGCACCAAGAAGCGCAAGAGAATCAGATTTCGTTTTGATGAGACGCATATACTCGTCGATGGTCTGCGTTCCTTTGGCGGATTGTTTAAGTTGTTGGCGCAACTGTTTGATGTGACCCCGAGAGGCTTTGCCATAAGTGTTGAGGAGCGTAGTCCAAGCTTCAAGTGTTGTCTTTGCTGTAGCAATGAGAGCTTGATTAGATAACTCAAGAGAGCCAAGGAGAGCACTAAAGAGAAGTGCATCTTGCCGGATCCACAGATCGTGTTCCGGATTTGGCTGAGTGGTGTTGTCAACGGAGAGCGTCGGTGAAGGAGGAGAAGCATCATCGGCTATGAACCGGAGGAGATCATAGCCGCGCAAGAGAGATTGAATCTGAATGCTCCAAGTTAGGTAGTTGTGTGTCGAGAGCTTCGTTATGTTGGTCATATTGAGCGTGACCAGCAGGTTTTTGACTCCGGGATTGAGGAATTCGGCAGTCGGTTGGGCGTGGGTGGCGGCTGAAGCAGCCGAGTTGGTCGCCGGTGCAAAGGAGGAACCAGTTGAAGCGGCGGTAGTCATGCTGTGGAGAGGAAGAAAAAATTTAGGGTTTATGAAAAATTTAGGAAAGAATTTGCTCTGATACCATGTAGAGAAAGATTGATTCTAATTATTTAACGAGAATATTACAAGAGTATATATACTAGTGTTTAAAACAATCTAGAAGATTTACAAATATTCACATAGTTATCTATAAGGAAAATAATTATATATTTCCTATTCCTCTATATGAACTTTGAATCAAAAGCCAAAATCTTTCTATAAACGAAAAAAAATTATACGTCGTATTCTAAAGCCATAACTCACAACCTTAATTTTTGGAGGAGATGCAATATAAAAGATAGGAAAAAACTATGAAAATAGAAAGAAAAGCAAATAAGATGAAAAGGTGAGTGCACGTGCGAGAGAGATCGAGAAGTAACAGTATGTCAATATTGACTATTGACGATGGATGACAAATGTAAGAGAAAGAAGAAAGAAGGGTCACGGTTTAATGTCTTGTTCTATATTCTTCTAAATGGGCTTTGGCCAACTACATCCTGGGTCTTTGTTTTTTATTTCAGGATGGAAATGGGTTTCCAAAAAAAAAAAAAAAAAGAACTTATTTTGTCCTAATATATCGATATTTACATTGCAACAACAACTTTTGAAAATGTGATATGATAAATAGAAGAGTCATATTTTCACCAGCACACACAAATTTCTTAAATAACAGCAAATATATTTTGTTTTGTTTTTTTTTTTTTTTTTTTTGGTTAACAAATCTCAAGGAACATGATATAATTTCCTTCAATTATTTTTTTTGATGTTCATACGAAAAACTTGGCCACAAAAATTCATTAAGAAAGAGTATTTAAAATAAAAACTGAAAAATCTAATCAATCGTGTTTAGATTTATTATAGTAATTAGTTGCCAGTGCCACTTGGTATAAGAAACTACTGTGTTTAAAATTAAAAAAGAATTCCGAGTTATCGTTCAAAGATTCCGTTAGAGCATGACTAGAAGTGTATCTCGTCAAAGAGGAAAGAGAGAATAGTGAATGCGATTTAAGTTTTCATCTATAAGTCTTTTGAACATTTTAAATGTGCCTAAATGGTTTACTTGTATTTATCTGAAACTTCCGATTCGGTTGGCTACCAGATTGTCAACGTGTTGGAGTGTCTTTGGTGTTAAATGCATCAGCACTCGAAGCTGTTAATATTGTGTCTGTACACTTTCGACATTTTGCAACTCTAGAAGTCGTATATTTACAGATATATATTTCCCATTAGAATTCAACTAAATTTTACTAAAAAAAATTCAACCGAACACCCAAACCCAAACGGAACCCAAAAGAACCGAAATACCTCTCTCATAATTCATAAACTCCATAACCATTGAGAATTGAGATAATGTCAACTAACATTAATGCCATTAGTGAATGAACTTATTTATAATGGGCTTTAAAATATTTTGGCCCATATCTTCCCACATGAAGTGCTTGTTTTTCTTCTTAAAGCAGAGCCGGTATTGCATATGTCGGTTTATATGAGTCACGTTGAAGCCAAATACATCAGAATGGGACCCATATTTACTTTAGTCGCTAGCCACCACATGGGCTTTGCTTCTTGTGGATCACTTGAACATCATCAATTCACTGTTGGCGACACGAAAATGTTGTACTTTGTCGACCTCCTTTTAGCTATGTATAATCTGGTCAGATAAACATTTGTAATTTGTTTCAGTACCCGTCGTAACTGCTAAAAGTTTTCGGATTAGTTATAGAAAACTTAGAATCTATATTTACAACATAACAATAATTCCTCTCCTTTAATCCACACTTACATCCGAATCCAACCAATTAAAATCTGAAATTAGTAGCGATGATAACGGAACCCTACTTAGAATATTTTATGTCGTTATGGTGTCTAATCTCACAGGTTGCTCCTAACCTTAAATTTTGGCTGTCGTTGGATAGAGCCGTGAGGTTTTAGACCATTAGGCCAATTATTTGTCGTGCCCAAAAAAACCATCTTTCCTTAATTTTGGAAACTATTAAACGATTTTTTCATCTAAGTTGTTGTGTTTTACTTCATTTGAGTATATTCATAAAGGGTAAAAACATTGAAGGATGAGATTGTGAACGGTTGTAGTTTGTAGACCATTTTAAATTCAAAAGCTAAAGCGAAGTTGGCATTCAGAAGAATCTCATGTAACAAAAAGATGATAAAGTCATACAAAAGTAGATAATGGTTGTAAATTTGGTAATGTTGATTATAAAAAAAAAAAAAGTGAAAAAAATTAAAAAGCTAGTGACGAAATGCCCAATTTTTAAAACTTAGTAAAGAATTGTATTATTACAAACATACATAATAATTTTTTGTTTATCTCATAACATACAACATCACAATAATACAAACATAACCTCGTAATCCATCTCTCACGCCTTGAAATAACTCATTACTACTAGCGGGTGGTAGTTAAAACTCCACCTCTGCATCAGTAATACATTAACTACTACAGTATATGTTTTTTTTCTTTTTTCTCTCTTAATAAAAACTACTTTTAAGAAAGAAAAATATAAAGAGGTCCAAAAAAGATAAGACGTCATCAAGGCCTTCTGCAAAACCGAGCCCTTGACACATCACTCTCTCAATAACCTAGTTTTTTTTCAGAATACCAATATACCAATATGCCACACAAATGAGTTTACTTTCGAAAAATGGAATAGAGAATGACCAAATTGCACTTTTTAGCGGAACTGTCCACCAGCAAAGGTCTGACCGAAAGACCAGCCGGCAGGAGCTGCGTTGTATGAGACAACGGTTTGGCCGTCGCTGGTTGTGACCTTGAAGGAAAGTGCTTGACCATTGAGGTAAGAATTGCTTTGCCAATTTTGCCCCCAGTTTCTTGACATCGCTTGCCAACCTGTTCTTGAACCCTTGATCGCCGCCGAGTGAACGTCTCCGGCTCCACCGACGTTTGTGATCAGAACAAGGTTAAAGTATGAGTGACCGTTTATCGTGAATCTTATTCCTCCCCTTCTCCTGCACGGTACCCTTCAAAACAAACAGAGCAAAAATGCAACTTCAGCGAACATAATTCAAGAAAATATGTGAATTATGATATCCTCTGTTTTAAAACAGAGTAGCTGAGTAAATTGTACCTTCTGTAGGAAACAGGGACGATTCCAGCTCTGTACTGAGCAATGCGTTGAAAGACAGGCTGAGCGAGGTCGAAGTGTTGGAGAGGAGGATTACACCAACCACCATTGTTGTTAGGTAAGGCGTTGTTTGGCGGGCAGAAGTTTGTAGCGGTAACAACGATTGAGCCAGGTAAACACCATTTACCATCGTTTTCACATCTTATCTCAAAGCAAGAACCACAGCTAAGTCCGTTGTTGAACAGAGCCGTGCTCAAAGCCGCCGTGTTTGTCCCGTAGCCTTGGCTATATAGATTGCCATATCCACAAGCACCACCTATAAAGAAGTAAAATTTGGAGATTTAGTAAATTTGATAATTGGTCAGAAATGGATTTTGTAAATTCTTTTCAGCAATTACCCATTGTGCCGGAAGCATCGCCACCGCCGTAGAAAGTGGCGTGAGCGTTGATCCAACCGCCACCGTAGCCGTTCACAGAAGAAGTCATTAGTCCCACCAAAACCATAACTAAGAACTCAACATGACCCATGTTTAGTTCTTGTGTTAACAACCTGCACATGGGTGATATAAAGTTCATGACTTTTAGCTCAAATGAATGTGTGTTAGAGAAATTAAGGAGAAACAATTGAATGTAGGTGGAGAAAGTAGTTACTTGGGAGTTGGAGATCTTCTTTCTTCTTCTTTCCTTCAAGAGAAAGAAAGAGAGATATGTGAAAATCTGTTGTTGGGTTTAGAGTGGGAGGTGAGTGCTTGAATTTATAGAAAACTTTAGTTAGAGGAAGTTGGCTTTTAATTTACCGTTGTGCCACTGATGGTGGCAACTAACTTGGACTTCTTTAATAACCAAGCTTTTTTTTTTTTTCTCAAAAACAAGAGCAAGATATATAAAACCTTTCTTTTCAACAAACATTTTTGTTGTTTGTTAAATGAAGTTTTAGTGAATTTTATATTCTAATATTTTATTATTTATTACTTGGTTTTGGATTATCTTTTGATTTGTAGAACAAAAATAAAATTGATGGGACATTAATATTGGCAAGGAAAAACCGAAAAAACAAAGAGACAAATGCACATGTGTGCTACAAAACGGGTCATGCGTCCTCACTCCTCAGAGCCTCTCCCGTTGCTTTTTTTTTTTTTTTTTTTTTTTTCCAGGGGCCTTTAAAAGTGTAGAGTCCCAAAATTATAATTTTAATTGTGTGTTTTTAAACATCGGTAGTTATGTGTTGTGTGAGGTTTTATATTAAACATGTATATTTGCATCTTCATATGTTTCACCATTATAATGACATTTTACTTAAGTTGAACTTCTTTTTTGAATTTTTTTTTTTTGAGTTTCAAAATTAGAATTCGCCACCTTTTAACGTAACGTAACTATCGATCCACTAAACAACAGAGGTAAATACACATTTTTAAAAATGTGATCTTGTGAGTAATATTTATATTTGAGGCCACATGTTTAAACTTCTCTCATTCGTATTCAGAGCTTGTCATTATGCATACACAAAAAAATGATAAACAATAAACCCTTATACTCAAAATAAAATGTAATAAATTAACCCGTATTATAATGGAGGGTCTGGAATACTTTACAATTTTAACGTTGTATACTAGTTAACGGTGTTAACCATTGAATCACGAGAGTTGACACTCATATAATAAAACTAGTTTATTGCTATAAGAAAATGATTTAGTAGTATCAATAAAATATGAATGTTGTGTGGGTATATATTCGGTAATAGGTTGATAAAGAAAAGGAAATTAATTTTGGGATTGTGAACGAAACAAGAAGCTAAAACAGTGACAGAAAAATCAAGCTGATATCAAAGTGGGTCACGGTGGTCTGTTTTGAGTTAGACGTATCAGGAAGCCTATAACTCTGTTCCTTCCCAGTGAATATCTCTTACCTATATCGTGTTGTGTAACCAGTTTATATTTACTTCAAAAATAAAAATATTTAGGAAATTATCAACGAGAAGATAATTGTAACTATTGAATTTAATAAGGCCAAGAACTTGCAGCCGCAGAAATCTACGGCCAACCTCCCGTAATCTCAGCTTAAAAACATGGGCCCCCGACTACTACTTTTGTTTCTTTACTTCAATTCATCTTGATTTAACTAAAACAATACAAAGTCGCTTACGTTAGAGTTTTCGAGTGTCAGACAAAAATAAGAACTCAATAAAAATGATAAAAAAATAAGAAAATAAAGAAAATGAAAACATAGATATGCCAGAGGTGGTCGACAAACATCGTTTAGGCTAACGTTTTAATTATGATAAAAGACAAGGAATTTTTGATTAGTAAACTAATCTTAACGTTTGTATCTGCAAATGATTAGATTAACGCCAAAACATCATTGGTCCTTCTCTTATTACTCCTGTCCAAATATATGTTATATATTTATATATACTTACATTCATTACTTATAATATGTATCTGTTGATTTATCAAGCTAGTATCACCGAAATTTAACCCTTACAATTGAAACATATGTAACTGCATTTTGTGTTTTAATGGCATGTATAGACGTACTAAAAATTTGACAACACATTATCAAACCGTAATATTCAGCGTGCGTGTAAACACAAAAGAAATCAAAATTTAACAAGAAACTCGAAATCTATACTATATAAAAGTTGAGGCTAAATGCTTCTAAAGCCGTTCACATAGAATTTTAGACGGCCAATCGTATAGCGCCATGTCACCGTTTCTTTAAATTTAATTAGCCGAAATTTTCTTAAATTGTGAAAAGGAAAGTTCTACTTATCATAAAAGTAAAAACGAAATTTTCTTAAATCGTAAAAAGAAATGTTTTACAATATGTTAAATCATATAAGGAAAAATTTGCAATATGTTAAATCGTAAAACGAAATTTTTTAAAATCGTTAACAGGAAAATTTGCAATATAACCAAAATTTTCTTAAACTGTGAAAAAGTAAAATTTGCAATATGTTAAATCACGAATTTTTCTTAAATCGTAGAAAGGAATATATGCAATATGCTAAATCGCAAAAGGAAAATTTTACTTAACAAATATAAATAAATGCCAAATGTAATTGTAAATCTAAAATGCTTATGTTATTTTTCCATGTTTACGAAGATTAAAGTAAATATTCTTTAAAAAAATTTTTGGTCGGAAGTAAATATTATTTAAAATTAAAATGAATAAAAATAAATAATGGTAATTTTATAATAATTAATTTTTATGATAATGATTCGCTTCTTAAAATATGTAAGTTTTTTTTTTTTTTTTTGGGTAGATATCGTCAAACAAAAGGAAAACCTAATTCTATACCGCCTCTTGATTTTATATAAATACATTCATTGATATTCACTTTTACATCATAACTAATACCTATATTTTTTTATTTGATACTACGTTTTTGTTATAGCATGATAGTTTTATTGAAATATTAATGGAGTTTAGTTTTATGTCTCGCAGGTTGGGTTTGTAGAAACAATGACGTGAATCGATCAAATTTTTTGGATATTGTTTCAATTGATCAACATCTCCTAATATATATTGTAAGTATAATATTTTTTTGTTATAAATTATGAGTTTTTTAGTATTTCAATTTTTACATCGATAATCTATAAAAAAATATTGAAAAGTTTAATTTGATATTTTAGTTTATAATTTCTCATCGAATCTTGGTATCAGTTGTTACTCATAATCAACAGGTCCATCAATAATTACTAAAGAGTCGAATTTATTGTGATCGTTTGATGGTTAGTATTGACGCTTCTAAACCATGAATAAGGTACTATCATGCCTTTTTTTTTGTTATTTGTTGTGTTTTAATTATTTTTGGTGGTGTTTAGCTACCACCGAGGCACCGACTAATAATTTCTCTTCCTATTCGATTATTTTTATGTGTTGAAACCATCGATTTGTTTTCTTCTATTTTTCTTTAATTTTTTAAAAAATATTATTAAACATACAAAATTTTAGACTAATTAAAACCTAGTCTTAACATAAAAAACAATATATCATAGGATTCCATGTGTTTACAAACGCCAAAATAAATTAAACGCGGTTTTGAAAGAAGACAAACAAATATAATATTTTTCCTCCAGTCATCAAATTGAGTATTTGGTATAGTGTAAGAGTACTGAAAATTGAAAGCGATGCGAACGTTTTTTTTTAAACATTTTTTATCAAGCTTGATATCAAAAGCCAATGCATGCACATGCCTGCATTTTGTCCTCTCGTTCTCGTCTCCTATTTTATTTTCGCTTCTCTTTCTTGTTTGTTTGCTTGTTTGTTGATTGCGCACATTAATTGTAATTAAGATTAGTTACATTTTAATGCATTATTAAAAGATCCATCTGGAGAAAAAAGGTAAACTCAAGTTTTGTTTTTCTTTACAGTCATATTCTATAGTATATGTCTACAAATTTATTGATCACATTCATCTCCACAGGCTTCATTTAATTATGCACGTAGATAGGTCGATGCCCATATATACACAGTAACACACAATGGAGTCGAGCATGCATGGCTAGTATTGGAACACGTAAGAATGAGTTGGTTCGCAAGTATACGTCACAAATGCGAAGTTACATAAATCTTGTAATTGATATCGACGGCTACAAAACTTTTTTTTTTTTTGTTCAAGGACGATGATAAAATTTTGATGGCCAAAACCAATATATCTAAACACATGTTATTGTAATCTCACGAATCATGTGATTTTCTCATCGTATTATGCATATCAGACGACCACTTTCCCTATTATCTTGCATGTTATGTATGCGTGTAATTTATTTACGTAACCAATAGCATGAGTAAGCGTAAGGGGCAAATTGGCGAAAATAGAAAATTAACTGTCAGACGAAGCATATATCCGTAGCCGATTTTAACGACCGTTAACCAAATCTGCCACTCTGATTCTGAAGCTCAACTTTTTATCCTAAAGTTGTTAAAATATCGAGGAATTTCTCAAGTATTTAATCTTTACCGTCCGATTAGATTCCTGGAAGAATTTTGTTGGGTCAAACAAATAAATTGGCTTTTACTTAGATTGTTCATTTCGAGAAACAAAGAGTCGCGGCTTCGAATATAATCTCTTTATTATCTTCGTCTCATCTTATGCTCACTTTCTGTTGCTGACGATTCTTTGATGAACCACTTGGGTTTTTCTTTTCGTCCTTTTTCTTAATTCCAGAATTTTAATATATTTTTTATTATTTAAATTTTCTAGATAAACAACATCAACTTTTTCTTTTGCCGTCTTTAATTTCTTAAATCCTCTGTTTTGATGTTGTGAGCTTTGCTCACCCTTTCTTTTGTTCTCTCTTTTTCATAAATTAAATTAAAGGCAGCAAAAAAAAAAACTTCCATTTCTTTCTTAAATATTAATTCCGTTGTTACAGTTGAGAAAAGGAAAAAAATTCTCATTTTTAGAATCCTCCATCGCGAATGATATCAAAATTTGATTGAATCCAATAAGTTATTACCATTTTCTTTGTAAACGTTTAATGATATTTTTCGATATTTCATCTAAAGAATATATGAGACCTTCCCATCACAAATAAAATATGATGTAACATAGATCGTATTTCTATGGAATATTATTCATTCCTAATAATTATTTATAAAATCTGACCTCGATTTGGTCCATACGTTTTTCAATATTATTTGTATTCTTACTAAATACAATCTTAGATATAATATCTAAAGCATTTAAAAGTTATTTACAGATTGAAATGACGTACCAAATATATAATAGACCATTTTAATATTTTATTTCGTCATCTATAATTCACATACTTATTAGTATCGCCCATATAAATTGAGATACTTAACATTACGAGATCTTTGCATATATTTAAATAAACAGGTCAGGTGTATAATGGACATTTGCTGAACGAATCTTATGTTCGGGATGGATTATGTTATGACTTGCCTACGAAGATAATGTCAAGTGGACTTGCACATATATACTATGGTTTATCTATGGTGGACATTGAGAACCTTTTTTCTTCTCTTTTTTCAACCTTTTTATCCCTTTTAACTGGTGGATACTAAAAAAACCATAGATAATATTTTTAGTTCTTTTACTTAGGAGAATAATTATCATCGAATATAACTTCATAGGTTATATAATGTGTAATCCAAAAGAAGAAAAAGAAATATATTCAAGATCCCCGCGGTACTCTGGTTGTGGCGATTTTCTTATAAAAAAAGATTACTTTTATTTCTGACAAGAAAAACTGAAAAAGTATTACTTTAATTTACTTTATTTACAATAATAAGTGTCTTAATTAACGTGGTTCAATGAGACATTCCAACGCCTACATCTTTTTGTCGGCACTATAAAAAGTCTCTGCCGCCATATAATTTTCCTGCGAGTTTGCGTTAATTCACTGGCATTAGTAATGCATGCGGCATTACCATCTCTTCTAGAAAATTCATCTGAATATTAATTATAGGTTTTCATCGTTGACAATGTCATTCCAATCATTATAATGTATCTGTTACATTTATTTTAATATGAAACGGTTCGAACGTATGGATTAAAGTGAATTTTAGATCTATATGTTGTTAATTCTACTTACCTTACATTATCACACCTCAATCAGATCAAACATACAACTGGATTCAGTATAACTGTTGCATAATTACTAATGCATCTATAGGAGTTCATAATCGAGATCACACAATCCAAGTGAGTCTATGGCTAACCCTGATGTTGTAAAAGCCAACGAGAACCTTAAACCCACACCAGCTTATCTTAATATAACTAGGAGGAGATTTAATAATGATTGTTTAATAGAACAAAATCTACTTTTACCTGGAAGATTAGTCGGATTTCGACCCGATTACCCATTATTATCAATAAAAACACCACAAAGAGAATAATAAACCCTTAATATATTCTACATGAACAACCAATAGGTATCTTTTGCAAGGGCCAATTTCGTTCTTTATTTCCTTCAAATGTTCTTATGACGAAGGACATGATGATACTCTTAACATATAATTATCCGCTTTAAGAAGAAAAAGCATTACAAACGAAAAAATCAATAATCTTAATTTGATGAATAGAGAATGCGATGATCTTGAGTGCTACATTATATGGGCTCAGAATTGGATTTCTCGATATTTTGCAATAAAGTTTTTTAACTCATCCTGTAACGACACTTCTATTAAATTTTGGTTCTTATTGACATCTGCATAAAATGATTAACTTTCATAACGTGGGTGATGTAGTGATGATGATAATCACTAGATACGAAAGGATCCCCAATCTGTGTCAAATTAAAAGTCGCATTACGTGCTTAAATCATATTCACAAAATTTGGTTACGGCTATTATTTTGGTCATGGCTCTTCATTACTAAATTAAGTTAGTTAAACCAATTTCTCTAGTTGAATTACTAATTTGCCTCTTCCAAAGATAGAGTGACATGTTCTCATGTCTTCTTCACATAAGAAAAATAAGAAAAGGTTTCACATGTTCTCTTTGTCAACTTTACAATCTATTAAACCAACCTGACCGATTTTTTTTTTTCTTTAAAATCCGACTTTTTGATCGTTGCCTGAACTAATTAGTCACATTACCTTACTGTTTCTAGTGGAATATGTAGCTATGAAAACGTTTTTTGATAAAATAGATATATGCTTTTGATCAATATATAGAATGATACATATAGTTAATACCAAATATGTTTACATTGAGAAACGAATTAGATAACGAGCCAACATTTACACGGTTTGATATCATGATTTAATAATTGTTCATTGTTGTCTCGAAACTTAAAATGTATACTGACAAGGAAAATAGCTTATCGTCTACTATACCTTAATCGCTAGACAAGATAAACATACCAGTCCACATCTATCGCTTTGGATAACAACCTCCAGCATCGTGCCATTTATTGTAAATTGATACTTGTTGCTTCCTTATCTTTTCCTAATAATTTTCTAGTTAAATTAGAATTCATTGGGATGAATTATGTTCTTATATTATTCATTTCTTATCTCCTGTGATAAAAAAGCTAATCGGCAGTTGTCTTTCCTACTTTCCTATATTTTTAAAAGCCACAATGGAAATTATTGGGTTAAGGCTAAGGAACGAAGATTAGGGGCACGTCTTTAGCCATTTTCTTTAAGAAGCTAATTTAGCTAAAGAATAAACCATATGATTAAAATGTGATTAGACAAAGCAGTAGCCATCTGAATATGGGGGTTAATCAAGAGTGGTAATTTATGTTTTTATTTATATCGATCAGATTCATTTTTAGTGGTAAGTTGTGTTATATAGTTTACGTTCATTTCGTTAAAATTTAGTATATGAAATGTGCATGTATCAACATTATCTAATCTTCTATAATTTATATTCCATTAGTCTATTTAAGTTATATGTATTAAGATTATCACATATAAAAACGAGTAATACCAAACTATACATTTTTTCTATAAAGTTAATTAAAAGGAGTATTTTATTGACTTAGGGGTGATTGGCAGAGACTTTGAGGACATTAAATTTATTTTAAAGTTTTAAAAGCCAAAAATTTGCTAATCACACTTTTAGAATTTTAGTTTTTTTAAAAGTTTCTAAAGTCTAACTGCTTCGCTTTACAAAATTTACGTTGAATTTTTTAAAACCACAAATAAAATACTTTTGAGACGGTAAAAAATAAATAATTTTTAAACTATGTAGTTTTTTCTCTTTCTTTTTCTCCATTATCATTCAAAACTCTTTGTCAATCTATACGTAATTACCAATCATATTTTAAATAAGTTTAATATATATATATATATATATATATTACTATTTACAATTAAATAAGATAAAATTTACACTTACTATGCACGGCTTCTTACCTAGTATATAATGAGAATGAGAGAATAAATCAGAACAATAATGAAATCAAACGATCAAAATGAAAATTCAAACACAAATTCAAAACGAATTCAAACTAGAACTACATTAAAAACTAAACGACACATTGTTTTTATGGAAGAAGATGAAACTGATTTGAAGTTATTTGAATTTCAAAATTGATGTGAGAGAGTGTTAGAAACAAACCTTATTTATACACTGTTGGGTGAATCGTCTATGGAGATTTTAGACTCGCGAATTAAATTTTTTGAATTTGCATCCATTCCAACAAAAACCAAATATTCGGTTTATTACGGTTATCATTCTTGTTAAAGTAAGATACAACCATTTTTTGGCCAAAATGTTTAGCTTATTGTTACCAAATCATTTTTTTTTTCTTCATGAAATTTAGTTTTTTTTTTCTTTATTTTTCATTATGTACTTGTATCATACTTTTTAATTCTCGAGCTGAAATCTGTTGTGGATGTAGCCTCTCTTCCTCGTTGCTGCACATAAGTACTTCAAGTCTACAAACTCCGGTGGAATATCATACAAATGTCTCGAGATGGTCTCCCAAACGCCTCTAGGTGTGAGAGCAACGTTCTCATAGTAGAAAAAGTGGGCCTTGAGCTAACTCTGGAAGTGATCTATGTGTGATGAGGAGTCCTGGTTCGTTTGGAAGCCCAAACCCAATCATTGGATTTGGTAGGCGAACCGGCTCGTCATCAGCAGATGACCTTGGCTCTCTTTTTGACTTTATCCACCTTTTCTTAAGGTCATGTCTAGACTGCATACACC
This sequence comes from Erysimum cheiranthoides, assembly GCA_011420285.2. Lineage (NCBI taxonomy): Eukaryota > Viridiplantae > Streptophyta > Magnoliopsida > Brassicales > Brassicaceae > Erysimum > Erysimum cheiranthoides. The sequence goes on along the minus strand of CM022176.2, from coordinate 15,903,188 downwards.
AAATTTTCCTGAAGATCAGCGCCCAAACAATTAATATATATAAGACATATTTTTAAAGAGGTTTTAACCATACCTTTTGTTCTTCAGGATCAGTATGAAACTCACTAAATTTTCGAGCCATCTTAGCAGCACAAAGGAAGTCGGTTTATTACGGTTATCATTCTTGTTATAGCAAGATACAACCATTTTTGGCCAAAATGTTTAGCTTATTGTTACCAAATCATTTTTTTTTCATGAAATTTAGTTTTTTTTTTTTTTTTTTTTCGTTATGTACTTGTATCATACTTTTTATGATAGATTCTAATTATTTAATTTCTCATGTAACAAGAATTTAAGCTTTATGTTTTTGACAATTTTTTTTTTTTTGTTTTTGACAAATTAAACACAGTATAAACCCGGATTTTAATTTGTGTGAATTATACAACAACAAAATTCACCAGTAAGCTCTTTGTTAAGGTCAAATATTCTTTATGTTTTCTTTCACAGAATTTCTGCTAACTTTTACTAATTAGTGAGTCAATTTCAATAATAATTTGTTTGTCACTCCTGCCTTAGTTGGGCCGATTTTGTAAGCCTAATACGATATTCTTGATTTACCCAATCTTTTCCAGACATGATATTATCATTTTGTTCACCACTGAACATCAGTCACGTGTCATATTTGAAGTTCGCAACTTGCAAGTCATCCAAACAAAATATGTGGTCCGTTGCATTTCACTTTAGTCAGAGCAACTTGTGCTCTCCCATTTTCTTTGAGCCATGGAAGCTATTGCTGTAAATCCCTCCATTGTAAACGCCTCAAGAACAATTCAACCTTACCGATCATCCACTCTCTCGCTTCAATACCTTACTCACCGGAACAAACGTTATTTTCCTTTCTCGCTCGCAATCACAGGATGTTCTACTACCAAAAGTAGTGAAACGGGTCAAGATTCGACCTACGAATCATCGATCTCTTTGAAGAGAGGGATTGTTCTTGATCTGGGCGTCTCTAAGGACTCGTGGGACAGTGAGGAGATTGGTTCTCCGGTTGTGAAGAGATTTCTAAGCGATAACGAAGAGAGATGGTACATGTGGTACCATGGAAGCTCCAAGCTAAAACCAGTTTCTGATTCTGTTGGACTAGCCGTTTCAAACAATGGGATTCACTGGGAAAGAGGGAAAGGTAAAGTTGAGTCGAACGAAGATGTGGGTTTAGTTATGAGCTGTGGTGAAGATTGGTGGGCGTTTGATACTGCAAGTGTTCGACCCGGTGAAGTCGTGATAATGTCGAGTTCTAAAGTCAAGGCTAATAGCTGTGTTTACTGGATGTATTACACGGGATACACTACGGAGACGGTTGAGTTTCAATCCCAAGGTTTCACTTCCGGGTTGAGTGGAAATCCAGAAAGGTTTCAGCTTTGTGATGAGAATGTTGAGAAATCTAAGGTTTATAGGTCACTTCCTGGGTTAGCAATTAGTCAAGATGGTAGACATTGGGCTAGAATTGAAGGTGAGCATCATAGTGGGGCATTGTTTGATGTTGGGTCTGAAAAAGATTGGGACTTTCTTTATATTGCATCCCCACATGTAGTTTTCCACGGAGATGGCGATCTAAGGATGTATTATCATTCCTTTGATGCTAAGACGGGAGAATTCTGCATTGGGATGGCGAGGTCTAGGGATGGGATCAAGTGGTTGAAATTGGGAAAGATCTTAGGAGGAAGAAAGTCCGAAAAGGATGGATGGGTTTTGTTCGATGAGCTTGGAGGAAGATATCCTTGCGTGACAAGGAACAAGAGAGATGGGAGTTATGTGATGGCCTATGAAGGTGTGGATAGAACCGGGAAGATGAGCATTGGTTTGGCGGTTTCGAAAGACGGGATTAAGGATTGGAAACGGGTGCAAGGCGAGGAAGCGGTGGTCGCGGTTGGTGAAGGCGGTGCGTGGGGACAATGAAGGAGTTGGGTGTCCGTATTTGGTTGAGATGGATGGAGACTCTGATCATCAATGGAGATTGTATTACAGAGGTGTTGGTAATGGTGGAAGAACAGGGATAGGTTTGGCTGTGTCTGAAGGGAATGAGATCACTAGGTTTACAAAACAGACAGGGATTCACTTGTGAGATTAACAACAAAGTTATTTTGCTTTGTATGGTAATGAACTAATGATAACATTTTGATATTGAAGAGTTTTTAATTAAGCGGTTAAAACCAGCTCAGTTGGTCTAATTAAATTACAGTTAAAAGCTCAAAGGACTAATAAATCAGCTGAAACTATTTAATACCAATTTGCAAGGATTATGAAGTTTTTTTTCTGATTAAGAAAGGAACTGTGATGTAATATTTTAACTAGTTCATGACCGTTACAGCAAGTGGGACAAAACCATGGTTGTAAAAAGGAAAATCCGACCGTTACAGAACCCTAGCATTTAAGGTTCAGGGAGGAAACAACCACAAATTCCTAAACTAAAGCCAAAATTCAAAACTTTTTCTTAATTAACTCTCAGGAAATAGCAATGGGAGGAGAGCAATTCGAGCTAGAGGAAGATCGAGACGGACCATTGGAGCTGTTGCAGAGCTTAAGATCCAAAGCGACGGAGCTTCTTCTTCGGGAAGAATGGGAAGAATCTATAGGGGTTTACACTCAGTTCATCGATCTCTCCCGGAGCCAAATCTCAAATACTTGTGGATCCGACCCGGATCCGGATTCAATTGCTAAGCTCCGGAGATCTCTCTGCTTGGCTTTATGCAATCGAGCTGAGGCGCGAGCCAGATTGCGCGATTTCTTGGAAGCGATGCGAGATTGTGATCAAGCTCTTGAAATCGAAAAGACCCATTTCAAGACTCTTCTTTGTAAAGGTAAAGTTTTGCTTGGATTGAGCAAATATTCATTGGCTTTGGAATGCTTTAAAATGGCTCTGCTCGACCCACAAGCGAGTGATAACTTGG
>CM022176.2:15734109-15900158 GCA_011420285.2 Erysimum cheiranthoides | reverse complement strand
ACTTCATAACTCCTCCCTTGAGCAAATCTTGATATCTTGTCAAAAGAAAAAAAAAAAAAAAAAAGAAGAGAGAGAAAATCTTGATCTCCTACTCCACGCATTTAACCCTCTTGATCTCGTTATCAATATATACTGATTCATCATTTTCATTTTGTGTGAAATTTCTCTGTTATAAAATCATTTCTTAATTAATTATCGTATCCTAATATCTCTAAGCTCAACCAATTAATTATGAAGAGTTATTCGGATTTATTTGAATTTGATTTCTAATGCAATTTTTCTTTGAGGATAAAATATTTACACATCTTTATGGTACATGTTTTATTTGAACTGTAGAGAAAGATTGATTCTAATTATTTAACGAGAAGATTACAAGAGTATATATACTAGTGTTTAGAACAATCTAGAAGATTTACAAATATTCACATAGTTATCTATAAGGAAAATAATTATATATTTCCTATTCCTCTATACGCCCCCGCAAGATAGACGGCCGGAGAGAGTCCTATCTTGGAAGAGTGATTAGCAAGAAGTTGTCGAGAGACAAGCTTCGTGAGGGCGTCAGCCAGTTGATCTTTGGAGGAGACATGAGAGACACGTAGACATCCAGACTGAACAAGCTCTCGAATAAAATGATAATCCAATGCCACATGCTTCATGCGAGAATGAAAAACTGGATTAGCACTCAAGTAGGTGGCTCCTACATTATCACAGTAGATCACGGGCTGAGTAGAGGAGGTAAAACCGAGTTCTTTCAGAAGAGAAAGAACCCACTGAAGGTCCGAAGCAGTATCAACAACAGCTTTGTATTCAGCCTCAGTAGAAGAACGAGCAACTGATCGCTGCTTCCGGGACGACCAGCCAATCGGATTGGAACCAAGATATAAGATATTAGCACTCGTGGACGTGTAGTCATCTCGATTACCAGCCCAATCTGCATCAGAATAAGCATGGAGAGCAAGGGGACTGTCACGTCGAAGAAGAATCCCATGATCACGCGTACCTGCCAGATATCGAAGCACACGCTTGACAGCAAGCCAATGAAGATCCGTAGGTTGATGCATGAATTGCGACAATTTGTTGACAGCAAAGGCAATATCAGGACGAGTGAAGTGAAGATATTGAAGACTACCAACAACTGTGCGATATTCAGTGGCATCAGAGAGTGCTGTACCAGACGTAAGCTGAAGAGAAGAAGTCGTGATCATAGGGGTGGCAACCGGCTTAACATGAGACATATCTGTTCGAGCAAGAAGATCATTGATGTACTTGCGTTGACACAAATGAAGACCCACAGTCGAACGAGCCACCTCAATTCCAAGGAAATAGCTCAAACCACCGAGATCTTTCAATGAAAAACGGTGGCCTAGAAGATCAATAAACCGATTAACGGTAGACAGCTGATTCCCTGTAACGATAATGTCATCAACATAGACAAGAATGAACAGAATATCGTTACCAGTCCGCAGGGTAAACAAAGAAGCATCAGCTAAGGAATTGACAAAGCCGGATGCAGTGAGAAAGTTGCGGAGCTCCATGTACCAAGCCCGAGGTGCCTGCTTCAGCCCATAAAGAGCTTTACGAAGCTTACATAAATAATCCGGTCTGTCTTTGTCAACGAACCCAATAGGTTGAGCCATGTAGACATCCTCCTGTAATGTTCCTTGTAGAAACGCATTATTCACATCAAGCTGTCGTAAAGGCCAGTCATGTTTGACAGCAAGATCAAGAACAATACGAACGGTGATCGGTTTCACTACCGGACTAAAAGTCTCGTGAAAGTTAACACCAGGGCGCTGATGAAAACCCTTGGCAACAAGCCGAGCTTTAAACCGGTCTATAGAGCCATCAGCCTTTCTCTTGATTCGAAAAACCCACCGATTACCAACAAGATTGTAAGAGGGAGCCGGTGGTACTAGATCCCAAGTGTGCTCACGTAACTGAGAGTCAATCTCCTCTCCCATGGCACCACGCCAACGTTTGTCTTTGAGTGCCTGCGTGACCGAAGTAGGCTCAATTGCAACATCGCCAAGAGGTGTAGAAACCATAAGAGTAAACTTTCGAATAGGCTTAACAATGCCTTTCTTGGCCCGCGTCTGCATAGCATGATCATTCTGAATGAGTGGCGTGGGAGTGTCTGGTGATGATGGCGGCGTGGGAGAGGCCAGTGAAGGAGAGCCAGGAGGGGTCTCATGCGGAGAAGCAGAAGAGGAGTCCACCAAAGAGGTGGAAGAAGACTCGGAATGAGCGGATGGTGGAGACGCGACTAGTGGAGATGATGCCGGCGACGGTGTTGGTGAAGGATTCGAACTGAGGGGCGGAACAGCAGGTGAAGGAATGAATGGAATTGTCGAGACATCTGCAATAGGGTGAGTCCATACAGGAGACATTAGAGAAGAGGGTGTCGTAGAACTTACAGTGAGTTTGGAATAAGGAAAAACATTCTCAATAAAGTGGACATGACGGGATACAAATATACGCATTTTTGTGGGATCAAGACACAAGTAGGCACTTTGTGTTGGTGAGTAGCCAAGGAAGATGCATGGTGCTGAACGGGGATCTAGCTTGTGACTTGTATACGGACGCAGCCAGGGGTAACATAGACACCCGAAAACCTTAAGCTTAAGATAGTTAGGGGACTCATTGAAGAGCTTGAAGAAGGGTGTATCACCTTGAAGCGTAGCTGTGGGAAGTCTATTGATGAGATAAACAGCCGTGGTGAAGGCAAAGCTCCAGTAGGAAATCGGTAAGGAGGCGTGAGAGAGCAGGGCCAAACCGGTTTCCACAATATGTCGATGACGCCGTTCAGAGAAACCATTGTGTTGCGGTGTGTGGGGAGGAGTGGTCAGATGAGTGACGCCGAGTGTGCTGAGTGTGGATGAGAGTGCTACATATTCACCTCCATTGTCAGAGTAGAACGTAACAAGCCTCTGTTTGAACTTGTTTTCAACAAGAGCTTTCCATCGAATGAATGTTTCCTTGACATCTGACTTGCGCTTAAGGGGGTATAGCCAAACGTAATGAGTAAAGTGATCCACAAAAATAACGTAATATTTGTATCCGTCGAACGAATGAACTGGAGATGTCCAAACATCAGAAAAAACAACGTCAAGAGGGTGAGACGACGAGATAGAGGTTGTGTAAAAAGGAAGTTGATGACTTTTATTAAGTAAGCAATCATTGCAATGAAACAAATTGTTGTTTAAAACTGGTAAAGAAGAACCCGAAACTAATGTTTTTAAAGTAGAAAAAGCAGGATGCCCCAAACGAGAATGCCAAATATCTAAAGGACATTTTAAAGTAGAAATAAAGCAAGTAGGCGGAGAGATGGAGGTGTCTCGACAAGGCCATTCATATCCTCCATTCTTAGTTGGTCCGGTCACCAGTGGCGCCCCCGAGTTGAGATCCTTCACCTGAAAAAGATCGGGAAAGAATTCCACAGACACACCATTATCAGAACACAACTTGTTAACCGAGACCAAATTGTGGGCAATCTTAGGGACACGTAACACATTTAAAAGCTGAAAATCACGAGCGGGAGAAGAGAGAGTGGACGAGCCATGGTGAGTGATATTCAAACCTTTGCCATCTCCGATGTGAACGAGTCAGAGCCGATGTACGGAGCATGAAGAGAGAGAGTGGCTAGATCAGAGGTGACATGGTGAGAGGCACCACTGTCAAGCAACCATGACGGTGTCTCTTGTTGTGGAAGCATAGCATTGTAGGCTTGAGGAGGCCACGGGGAACCACCGTAGGAGCCGAGGGGACGTGGTGTAGACTGTAGAAGGGACACGCGAAAAACTGAGGACATCTTTGCACATTGTGCCCTTGTGTGCCAATGCCTGACATCGGCCAAGGTTAGGTCGGCGCTTGTCGGTTGGAGTTTTGTTGTTGTTGCGAACCATAATTTTGAGAGTTATATGATTAGTTGGGCGGTCTCATGACTGGCGGTTGTTGTTGTGGTTGGTGTTGGGCCGATTGTGAGCAGCATGGCGGTGGGTGGTGGGTGATGGGAAACGAGGGCAGCAGCAGGGACAGCGAGAAGAGCAGTCTCCTTAAGGAGAAGCTTCTCATGAAGCTCGGCAAAAGAGATTGCCGTGTCGCGACTGTGAACACCATCCACAACTGAACGATAGTCTTCTGGAAGTCCGGCAAGCACGATGTCAGTGATATCTTCAGCAAGCAACGCAGCACCAAGAAGCGCAAGAGAATCAGATTTCGTTTTGATGAGACGCATATACTCGTCGATGGTCTGCGTTCCTTTGGCGGATTGTTTAAGTTGTTGGCGCAAACTGTTTGATGTGACCCGAGAGGCTTTGCCATAAGTGTTGAGGAGCGTAGTCCAAGCTTCAAGTGTTGTCTTTGCTGTTAGCAATGAGAGGCTTGATTAGATAACTCAAGGAGAGCAAGGAGAGCACTAAAGAGAAGTGCATCTTGCCGGATCCACAGATCGTGTTCCGGATTTGGCTGAGTGGTGTTGTCAACGGAGAGCGTCGGTGAAGGAGGAGAAGCATCATCGGCTATGAACCGGAGGGGAGATCATAGCCGCGCAAGAGAGATTGAATCTGAATGCTCCAAGTTAGGTAGTTGTGTGTCGAGAGCTTCGTTATGTTGGTCATATTGAGCGTGACCAGCAGGTTTTTGACTCCGGGATTGAGGAATTCGGCAGTCGGGTTGGGCGTGGGTGGCGGCTGAAGCAGCCGAGGTTGGTCGCCGGGTTGCAAAGGAGAACCAGTTGAAGCGGCGGGGTAGTCATGCTGTGGAGAGGAAGAAAAAATTTAGGGTTTATGACAAAATTTAGGAAAGAATTTGCTCTGATGATACCATGTGTAGAGAAAAGATTGATTCTATTATTTAACGAGAATATTACAAGAGTATATATACTAGTGTTTAAACAATCTAGAAGATTTACAAATATTCACATAGTTATCTATAAGGAAAATAATTATATATTTCCTATTCCTCTATATGAACTTTGAATCAAAAGCCAAAATCTTTCTATAAACGAAAAAAATTATACGTCGTATTCTAAAGCCATAACTCACAACCTTAATTTTTGGAGGAGATGCAATATAAAAGATAGGAAAAAACTATGAAAATAGAAAGAAAAGCAAATAAGATGAAAGGTGAGTGCACGTGCGAGAGAGATCGAGAGTAAAGAGTAACAGTATGTCAATATTGACTATTGACGATGGATGACAAATGTAAGAGAAAGAAGAAAGAAGGGTCACGGTTAATGTCTTGTTCTATATTCTTCTAAATGGGCTTTGGCCAACTACATCCTGGGTCTTTGTTTTTTATTTCAGGATGGAAATGGGTTTCCAAAAAAAAAAAAAAAAGAACTTATTTTGTCCTAATATATCGATATTTACATTGCAACAACAACTTTTGAAAATGTGATATGATAAATAGAAGAGTCATATTTTCACCAGCACACACAAATTTCTTAAATAACAGCAATATATTTTGTTTTGTTTTTTTTTTTTTTTTTTTTTGGTTAACAAATCTCAAGGAACATGATATAATTTCCTTCAATTATTTTTTTGATGTTCATACGAAAAACTTGGCCACAAAAAATTCATTAAGAAAGAGTATTTAAAATAAAAACTGAAAAATCTAATCAATCGTGTTTAGATTTATTATAGTAATTAGTTGCCAGTGCCACTTGGTATAAGAAACTACTGTGTTTAAAATTAAAAAGAATTCCGAGTTATCGTTCAAAGATTCCGTTAGAGCATGACTAGAAGTGTATCTCGTCAAAGAGGAAAGAGAGATAGTGAATGCGATTTAAGTTTTCATCTATAAGTCTTTTGAACATTTTAAATGTGCCTAAATGGTTTACTTGTATTTATCTGAACTTCCGATTCGGTTGGCTACCAGATTGTCAACGTGTTGGAGTGTCTTTGGTGTTAAATGCATCAGCACTCGAAGCTGTTAATATTGTGTCTGTACACTTTCGACATTTTGCAACTCTAGAAGTCGTATATTTACAGATATATATTTCCCATTAGAATTCAACTAAATTTTACTAAAAAAAATTCAACCGAACACCCAAACCCAAACGGAACCCAAAAGAACCGAAATACCTCTCTCATAATTCATAAACTCCATAACCATTGAGAATTGAGATAATGTCAACTAACATTAATGCCATTAGTGAATGAACTTATTTATAATGGGCTTTAAAATATTTTGGCCCATATCTTCCCACATGAAGTGCTTGTTTTTCTTCTTAAAGCAGAGCCGGTATTGCATATGTCGGTTTATATGAGTCACGTTGAAGCCAAATACATCAGAATGGGACCCATATTTACTTTAGTCGCTAGCCACCACATGGGCTTTGCTTCTTGTGGATCACTTGAACATCATCAATTCACTGTTGGCGACACGAAAATGTTGTACTTTGTCGACCTCCTTTTAGCTATGTATAATCTGGTCAGATAAACATTTGTAATTTGTTTCAGTACCCGTCGTAACTGCTAAAAGTTTTCGGATTAGTTATAGAAAACTTAGAATCTATATTTACAACATAACAATAATTCCTCTCCTTTAATCCACACTTACATCCGAATCCAACCAATTAAAATCTGAAATTAGTAGCGATGATAACGGAACCCTACTTAGAATATTTTATGTCGTTATGGTGTCTAATCTCACAGGTTGCTCCTAACCTTAAATTTTGGCTGTCGTTGGATAGAGCCGTGAGGTTTTAGACCATTAGGCCAATTATTTGTCGTGCCCAAAAAAACCATCTTTCCTTAATTTTTGGAAACTATTAAACGATTTTTTCATCTAAGTTGTTGTGTTTTACTTCATTGAGTATATTCATAAAGGGTAAAAACATTGAAGGATGAGATTGTGAACGGTTGTAGTTTGTAGACCATTTTAAATTCAAAAGCTAAAGCGAAGTTGGCATTCAGAAGAATCTCATGTAACAAAAAGATGATAAAGTCATACAAAAGTAGATAATGGTTGTAAATTTGGTAATGTTGATTATAAAAAAAAAAAAAAGTGAAAAAAATTAAAAAGCTAGTGACGAAATGCCCAATTTTTAAAACTTAGTAAAGAATTGTATTATTACAAACATACATAATAATTTTTTGTTTATCTCATAACATACAACATCACAATAATACAAACATAACCTCGTAATCCATCTCTCACGCCTTGAAATAACTCATTACTACTAGCGGGTGGTAGTTAAACTCCACCTCTGCATCAGTAATACATTAACTACTACAGTATATGTTTTTTTTTCTTTTTTCTCTCTTAATAAAAACTACTTTTAAGAAAGAAAAATATAAAGAGGTCCAAAAAAGATAAGACGTCATCAAGGCCTTCTGCAAAACCGAGCCCTTGACACATCACTCTCTCAATAACCTAGTTTTTTTTCAGAATACCAATATACCAATATGCCACACAAATGAGTTTACTTTCGAAAAATGGAATAGAGAATGACCAAATTGCACTTTTTAGCGGAACTGTCCACCAGCAAAGGTCTGACCGAAAGACCAGCCGGCAGGAGCTGCGTTGTATGAGACAACGGTTTGGCCGTCGCTGGTTGTGACCTTGAAGGAAAGTGCTTGACCATTGAGGTAAGAATTGCTTTGCCAATTTTGCCCCCAGTTTCTTGACATCGCTTGCCAACCTGTTCTTGAACCCTTGATCGCCGCCGAGTGAACGTCTCCGGCTCCACCGACGTTTGTGATCAGAACAAGGTTAAAGTATGAGTGACCGTTTATCGTGAATCTTATTCCTCCCCTTCTCCTGCACGGTACCCTTCAAAACAAACAGAGCAAAAATGCAACTTCAGCGAACATAATTCAAGAAAATATGTGAATTATGATATCCTCTGTTTTAAAACAGAGTAGCTGAGTAAATTGTACCTTCTGTAGGAAACAGGGACGATTCCAGCTCTGTACTGAGCAATGCGTTGAAAGACAGGCTGAGCGAGGTCGAAGTGTTGGAGAGGAGGATTACACCAACCACCATTGTTGTTAGGTAAGGCGTTGTTTGGCGGGCAGAAGTTTGTAGCGGTAACAACGATTGAGCCAGGTAAACACCATTTACCATCGTTTTCACATCTTATCTCAAAGCAAGAACCACAGCTAAGTCCGTTGTTGAACAGAGCCGTGCTCAAAGCCGCCGTGTTTGTCCCGTAGCCTTGGCTATATAGATTGCCATATCCACAAGCACCACCTATAAAGAAGTAAAATTTGGAGATTTAGTAAATTTGATAATTGGTCAGAAATGGATTTTGTAAATTCTTTTCAGCAATTACCCATTGTGCCGGAAGCATCGCCACCGCCGTAGAAAGTGGCGTGAGCGTTGATCCAACCGCCACCGTAGCCGTTCACAGAAGAAGTCATTAGTCCCACCAAAACCATAACTAAGAACTCAACATGACCCATGTTTAGTTCTTGTGTTAACAACCTGCACATGGGTGATATAAAGTTCATGACTTTTAGCTCAAATGAATGTGTGTTAGAGAAATTAAGGAGAAACAATTGAATGTAGGTGGAGAAAGTAGTTACTTGGGAGTTGGAGATCTTCTTTCTTCTTCTTTCCTTCAAGAGAAAGAAAGAGAGATATGTGAAAATCTGTTGTTGGGTTTAGAGTGGGAGGTGAGTGCTTGAATTTATAGAAAACTTTAGTTAGAGGAAGTTGGCTTTTAATTTACCGTTGTGCCACTGATGGTGGCAACTAACTTGGACTTCTTTAATAACCAAGCTTTTTTTTTTTTTCTCAAAAACAAGAGCAAGATATATAAAACCTTTCTTTTCAACAAACATTTTTGTTGTTTGTTAAATGAAGTTTTAGTGAATTTTATATTCTAATATTTTATTATTTATTACTTGGTTTTGGATTATCTTTTGATTTGTAGAACAAAAATAAAATTGATGGGACATTAATATTGGCAAGGAAAAACCGAAAAAACAAAGAGACAAATGCACATGTGTGCTACAAAACGGGTCATGCGTCCTCACTCCTCAGAGCCTCTCCCGTTGCTTTTTTTTTTTTTTTTTTTTTTTTTCCAGGGGCCTTTAAAAGTGTAGAGTCCCAAAATTATAATTTTAATTGTGTGTTTTTAAACATCGGTAGTTATGTGTTGTGTGAGGTTTTATATTAAACATGTATATTTGCATCTTCATATGTTTCACCATTATAATGACATTTTACTTAAGTTGAACTTCTTTTTTGAATTTTTTTTTTTTGAGTTTCAAAATTAGAATTCGCCACCTTTTAACGTAACGTAACTATCGATCCACTAAACAACAGAGGTAAATACACATTTTTAAAAATGTGATCTTGTGAGTAATATTTATATTTGAGGCCACATGTTTAAACTTCTCTCATTCGTATTCAGAGCTTGTCATTATGCATACACAAAAAAATGATAAACAATAAACCCTTATACTCAAAATAAAATGTAATAAATTAACCCGTATTATAATGGAGGGTCTGGAATACTTTACAATTTTAACGTTGTATACTAGTTAACGGTGTTAACCATTGAATCACGAGAGTTGACACTCATATAATAAAACTAGTTTATTGCTATAAGAAAATGATTTAGTAGTATCAATAAAATATGAATGTTGTGTGGGTATATATTCGGTAATAGGTTGATAAAGAAAAGGAAATTAATTTTGGGATTGTGAACGAAACAAGAAGCTAAAACAGTGACAGAAAAATCAAGCTGATATCAAAGTGGGTCACGGTGGTCTGTTTTGAGTTAGACGTATCAGGAAGCCTATAACTCTGTTCCTTCCCAGTGAATATCTCTTACCTATATCGTGTTGTGTAACCAGTTTATATTTACTTCAAAAATAAAAATATTTAGGAAATTATCAACGAGAAGATAATTGTAACTATTGAATTTAATAAGGCCAAGAACTTGCAGCCGCAGAAATCTACGGCCAACCTCCCGTAATCTCAGCTTAAAAACATGGGCCCCCGACTACTACTTTTGTTTCTTTACTTCAATTCATCTTGATTTAACTAAAACAATACAAAGTCGCTTACGTTAGAGTTTTCGAGTGTCAGACAAAAATAAGAACTCAATAAAAATGATAAAAAAATAAGAAAATAAAGAAAATGAAAACATAGATATGCCAGAGGTGGTCGACAAACATCGTTTAGGCTAACGTTTTAATTATGATAAAAGACAAGGAATTTTTGATTAGTAAACTAATCTTAACGTTTGTATCTGCAAATGATTAGATTAACGCCAAAACATCATTGGTCCTTCTCTTATTACTCCTGTCCAAATATATGTTATATATTTATATATACTTACATTCATTACTTATAATATGTATCTGTTGATTTATCAAGCTAGTATCACCGAAATTTAACCCTTACAATTGAAACATATGTAACTGCATTTTGTGTTTTAATGGCATGTATAGACGTACTAAAAATTTGACAACACATTATCAAACCGTAATATTCAGCGTGCGTGTAAACACAAAAGAAATCAAAATTTAACAAGAAACTCGAAATCTATACTATATAAAAGTTGAGGCTAAATGCTTCTAAAGCCGTTCACATAGAATTTTAGACGGCCAATCGTATAGCGCCATGTCACCGTTTCTTTAAATTTAATTAGCCGAAATTTTCTTAAATTGTGAAAAGGAAAGTTCTACTTATCATAAAAGTAAAAACGAAATTTTCTTAAATCGTAAAAAGAAATGTTTTACAATATGTTAAATCATATAAGGAAAAATTTGCAATATGTTAAATCGTAAAACGAAATTTTTTAAAATCGTTAACAGGAAAATTTGCAATATAACCAAAATTTTCTTAAACTGTGAAAAAGTAAAATTTGCAATATGTTAAATCACGAATTTTTCTTAAATCGTAGAAAGGAATATATGCAATATGCTAAATCGCAAAAGGAAAATTTTACTTAACAAATATAAATAAATGCCAAATGTAATTGTAAATCTAAAATGCTTATGTTATTTTTCCATGTTTACGAAGATTAAAGTAAATATTCTTTAAAAAAATTTTTGGTCGGAAGTAAATATTATTTAAAATTAAAATGAATAAAAATAAATAATGGTAATTTTATAATAATTAATTTTTATGATAATGATTCGCTTCTTAAAATATGTAAGTTTTTTTTTTTTTTTTTGGGTAGATATCGTCAAACAAAAGGAAAACCTAATTCTATACCGCCTCTTGATTTTATATAAATACATTCATTGATATTCACTTTTACATCATAACTAATACCTATATTTTTTTATTTGATACTACGTTTTTGTTATAGCATGATAGTTTTATTGAAATATTAATGGAGTTTAGTTTTATGTCTCGCAGGTTGGGTTTGTAGAAACAATGACGTGAATCGATCAAATTTTTTGGATATTGTTTCAATTGATCAACATCTCCTAATATATATTGTAAGTATAATATTTTTTTGTTATAAATTATGAGTTTTTTAGTATTTCAATTTTTACATCGATAATCTATAAAAAAATATTGAAAAGTTTAATTTGATATTTTAGTTTATAATTTCTCATCGAATCTTGGTATCAGTTGTTACTCATAATCAACAGGTCCATCAATAATTACTAAAGAGTCGAATTTATTGTGATCGTTTGATGGTTAGTATTGACGCTTCTAAACCATGAATAAGGTACTATCATGCCTTTTTTTTTGTTATTTGTTGTGTTTTAATTATTTTTGGTGGTGTTTAGCTACCACCGAGGCACCGACTAATAATTTCTCTTCCTATTCGATTATTTTTATGTGTTGAAACCATCGATTTGTTTTCTTCTATTTTTCTTTAATTTTTTAAAAAATATTATTAAACATACAAAATTTTAGACTAATTAAAACCTAGTCTTAACATAAAAAACAATATATCATAGGATTCCATGTGTTTACAAACGCCAAAATAAATTAAACGCGGTTTTGAAAGAAGACAAACAAATATAATATTTTTCCTCCAGTCATCAAATTGAGTATTTGGTATAGTGTAAGAGTACTGAAAATTGAAAGCGATGCGAACGTTTTTTTTTAAACATTTTTTATCAAGCTTGATATCAAAAGCCAATGCATGCACATGCCTGCATTTTGTCCTCTCGTTCTCGTCTCCTATTTTATTTTCGCTTCTCTTTCTTGTTTGTTTGCTTGTTTGTTGATTGCGCACATTAATTGTAATTAAGATTAGTTACATTTTAATGCATTATTAAAAGATCCATCTGGAGAAAAAAGGTAAACTCAAGTTTTGTTTTTCTTTACAGTCATATTCTATAGTATATGTCTACAAATTTATTGATCACATTCATCTCCACAGGCTTCATTTAATTATGCACGTAGATAGGTCGATGCCCATATATACACAGTAACACACAATGGAGTCGAGCATGCATGGCTAGTATTGGAACACGTAAGAATGAGTTGGTTCGCAAGTATACGTCACAAATGCGAAGTTACATAAATCTTGTAATTGATATCGACGGCTACAAAACTTTTTTTTTTTTTGTTCAAGGACGATGATAAAATTTTGATGGCCAAAACCAATATATCTAAACACATGTTATTGTAATCTCACGAATCATGTGATTTTCTCATCGTATTATGCATATCAGACGACCACTTTCCCTATTATCTTGCATGTTATGTATGCGTGTAATTTATTTACGTAACCAATAGCATGAGTAAGCGTAAGGGGCAAATTGGCGAAAATAGAAAATTAACTGTCAGACGAAGCATATATCCGTAGCCGATTTTAACGACCGTTAACCAAATCTGCCACTCTGATTCTGAAGCTCAACTTTTTATCCTAAAGTTGTTAAAATATCGAGGAATTTCTCAAGTATTTAATCTTTACCGTCCGATTAGATTCCTGGAAGAATTTTGTTGGGTCAAACAAATAAATTGGCTTTTACTTAGATTGTTCATTTCGAGAAACAAAGAGTCGCGGCTTCGAATATAATCTCTTTATTATCTTCGTCTCATCTTATGCTCACTTTCTGTTGCTGACGATTCTTTGATGAACCACTTGGGTTTTTCTTTTCGTCCTTTTTCTTAATTCCAGAATTTTAATATATTTTTTATTATTTAAATTTTCTAGATAAACAACATCAACTTTTTCTTTTGCCGTCTTTAATTTCTTAAATCCTCTGTTTTGATGTTGTGAGCTTTGCTCACCCTTTCTTTTGTTCTCTCTTTTTCATAAATTAAATTAAAGGCAGCAAAAAAAAAAACTTCCATTTCTTTCTTAAATATTAATTCCGTTGTTACAGTTGAGAAAAGGAAAAAAATTCTCATTTTTAGAATCCTCCATCGCGAATGATATCAAAATTTGATTGAATCCAATAAGTTATTACCATTTTCTTTGTAAACGTTTAATGATATTTTTCGATATTTCATCTAAAGAATATATGAGACCTTCCCATCACAAATAAAATATGATGTAACATAGATCGTATTTCTATGGAATATTATTCATTCCTAATAATTATTTATAAAATCTGACCTCGATTTGGTCCATACGTTTTTCAATATTATTTGTATTCTTACTAAATACAATCTTAGATATAATATCTAAAGCATTTAAAAGTTATTTACAGATTGAAATGACGTACCAAATATATAATAGACCATTTTAATATTTTATTTCGTCATCTATAATTCACATACTTATTAGTATCGCCCATATAAATTGAGATACTTAACATTACGAGATCTTTGCATATATTTAAATAAACAGGTCAGGTGTATAATGGACATTTGCTGAACGAATCTTATGTTCGGGATGGATTATGTTATGACTTGCCTACGAAGATAATGTCAAGTGGACTTGCACATATATACTATGGTTTATCTATGGTGGACATTGAGAACCTTTTTTCTTCTCTTTTTTCAACCTTTTTATCCCTTTTAACTGGTGGATACTAAAAAAACCATAGATAATATTTTTAGTTCTTTTACTTAGGAGAATAATTATCATCGAATATAACTTCATAGGTTATATAATGTGTAATCCAAAAGAAGAAAAAGAAATATATTCAAGATCCCCGCGGTACTCTGGTTGTGGCGATTTTCTTATAAAAAAAGATTACTTTTATTTCTGACAAGAAAAACTGAAAAAGTATTACTTTAATTTACTTTATTTACAATAATAAGTGTCTTAATTAACGTGGTTCAATGAGACATTCCAACGCCTACATCTTTTTGTCGGCACTATAAAAAGTCTCTGCCGCCATATAATTTTCCTGCGAGTTTGCGTTAATTCACTGGCATTAGTAATGCATGCGGCATTACCATCTCTTCTAGAAAATTCATCTGAATATTAATTATAGGTTTTCATCGTTGACAATGTCATTCCAATCATTATAATGTATCTGTTACATTTATTTTAATATGAAACGGTTCGAACGTATGGATTAAAGTGAATTTTAGATCTATATGTTGTTAATTCTACTTACCTTACATTATCACACCTCAATCAGATCAAACATACAACTGGATTCAGTATAACTGTTGCATAATTACTAATGCATCTATAGGAGTTCATAATCGAGATCACACAATCCAAGTGAGTCTATGGCTAACCCTGATGTTGTAAAAGCCAACGAGAACCTTAAACCCACACCAGCTTATCTTAATATAACTAGGAGGAGATTTAATAATGATTGTTTAATAGAACAAAATCTACTTTTACCTGGAAGATTAGTCGGATTTCGACCCGATTACCCATTATTATCAATAAAAACACCACAAAGAGAATAATAAACCCTTAATATATTCTACATGAACAACCAATAGGTATCTTTTGCAAGGGCCAATTTCGTTCTTTATTTCCTTCAAATGTTCTTATGACGAAGGACATGATGATACTCTTAACATATAATTATCCGCTTTAAGAAGAAAAAGCATTACAAACGAAAAAATCAATAATCTTAATTTGATGAATAGAGAATGCGATGATCTTGAGTGCTACATTATATGGGCTCAGAATTGGATTTCTCGATATTTTGCAATAAAGTTTTTTAACTCATCCTGTAACGACACTTCTATTAAATTTTGGTTCTTATTGACATCTGCATAAAATGATTAACTTTCATAACGTGGGTGATGTAGTGATGATGATAATCACTAGATACGAAAGGATCCCCAATCTGTGTCAAATTAAAAGTCGCATTACGTGCTTAAATCATATTCACAAAATTTGGTTACGGCTATTATTTTGGTCATGGCTCTTCATTACTAAATTAAGTTAGTTAAACCAATTTCTCTAGTTGAATTACTAATTTGCCTCTTCCAAAGATAGAGTGACATGTTCTCATGTCTTCTTCACATAAGAAAAATAAGAAAAGGTTTCACATGTTCTCTTTGTCAACTTTACAATCTATTAAACCAACCTGACCGATTTTTTTTTTTTCTTTAAAATCCGACTTTTTGATCGTTGCCTGAACTAATTAGTCACATTACCTTACTGTTTCTAGTGGAATATGTAGCTATGAAAACGTTTTTTGATAAAATAGATATATGCTTTTGATCAATATATAGAATGATACATATAGTTAATACCAAATATGTTTACATTGAGAAACGAATTAGATAACGAGCCAACATTTACACGGTTTGATATCATGATTTAATAATTGTTCATTGTTGTCTCGAAACTTAAAATGTATACTGACAAGGAAAATAGCTTATCGTCTACTATACCTTAATCGCTAGACAAGATAAACATACCAGTCCACATCTATCGCTTTGGATAACAACCTCCAGCATCGTGCCATTTATTGTAAATTGATACTTGTTGCTTCCTTATCTTTTCCTAATAATTTTCTAGTTAAATTAGAATTCATTGGGATGAATTATGTTCTTATATTATTCATTTCTTATCTCCTGTGATAAAAAAGCTAATCGGCAGTTGTCTTTCCTACTTTCCTATATTTTTAAAAGCCACAATGGAAATTATTGGGTTAAGGCTAAGGAACGAAGATTAGGGGCACGTCTTTAGCCATTTTCTTTAAGAAGCTAATTTAGCTAAAGAATAAACCATATGATTAAAATGTGATTAGACAAAGCAGTAGCCATCTGAATATGGGGGTTAATCAAGAGTGGTAATTTATGTTTTTATTTATATCGATCAGATTCATTTTTAGTGGTAAGTTGTGTTATATAGTTTACGTTCATTTCGTTAAAATTTAGTATATGAAATGTGCATGTATCAACATTATCTAATCTTCTATAATTTATATTCCATTAGTCTATTTAAGTTATATGTATTAAGATTATCACATATAAAAACGAGTAATACCAAACTATACATTTTTTCTATAAAGTTAATTAAAAGGAGTATTTTATTGACTTAGGGGTGATTGGCAGAGACTTTGAGGACATTAAATTTATTTTAAAGTTTTAAAAGCCAAAAATTTGCTAATCACACTTTTAGAATTTTAGTTTTTTTAAAAGTTTCTAAAGTCTAACTGCTTCGCTTTACAAAATTTACGTTGAATTTTTTAAAACCACAAATAAAATACTTTTGAGACGGTAAAAAATAAATAATTTTTAAACTATGTAGTTTTTTCTCTTTCTTTTTCTCCATTATCATTCAAAACTCTTTGTCAATCTATACGTAATTACCAATCATATTTTAAATAAGTTTAATATATATATATATATATATATATATTACTATTTACAATTAAATAAGATAAAATTTACACTTACTATGCACGGCTTCTTACCTAGTATATAATGAGAATGAGAGAATAAATCAGAACAATAATGAAATCAAACGATCAAAATGAAAATTCAAACACAAATTCAAAACGAATTCAAACTAGAACTACATT
Source organism: Erysimum cheiranthoides (assembly GCA_011420285.2). Lineage (NCBI taxonomy): Eukaryota > Viridiplantae > Streptophyta > Magnoliopsida > Brassicales > Brassicaceae > Erysimum > Erysimum cheiranthoides. The sequence goes on along the minus strand of CM022176.2, from coordinate 15,883,329 downwards.
AAAAAACTAAACGACACATTGTTTTTATGGAAGAAGATGAAACTGATTTGAAGTTATTTGAATTTCAAAATTGATGTGAGAGAGTGTTAGAAACAAACCTTATTTATACACTGTTGGGTGAATCGTCTATGGAGATTTTAGACTCGCGAATTAAATTTTTTGAATTTGCATCCATTCCAACAAAAACCAAATATTCGGTTTATTACGGTTATCATTCTTGTTAAAGTAAGATACAACCATTTTTTGGCCAAAATGTTTAGCTTATTGTTACCAAATCATTTTTTTTTTCTTCATGAAATTTAGTTTTTTTTTTCTTTATTTTTCATTATGTACTTGTATCATACTTTTTAATTCTCGAGCTGAAATCTGTTGTGGATGTAGCCTCTCTTCCTCGTTGCTGCACATAAGTACTTCAAGTCTACAAACTCCGGTGGAATATCATACAAATGTCTCGAGATGGTCTCCCAAACGCCTCTAGGTGTGAGAGCAACGTTCTCATAGTAGAAAAAGTGGGCCTTGAGCTAACTCTGGAAGTGATCTATGTGTGATGAGGAGTCCTGGTTCGTTTGGAAGCCCAAACCCAATCATTGGATTTGGTAGGCGAACCGGCTCGTCATCAGCAGATGACCTTGGCTCTCTTTTTGACTTTATCCACCTTTTCTTAAGGTCATGTCTAGACTGCATACACCAAATTTTCCTGAAGATCAGCGCCCAAACAATTAATATATATAAGACATATTTTTAAAGAGGTTTTAACCATACCTTTTGTTCTTCAGGATCAGTATGAAACTCACTAAATTTTCGAGCCATCTTAGCAGCACAAAGGAAGTCGGTTTATTACGGTTATCATTCTTGTTATAGCAAGATACAACCATTTTTTGGCCAAAATGTTTAGCTTATTGTTACCAAATCATTTTTTTTTCATGAAATTTAGTTTTTTTTTTTTTTTTTTTTTCGTTATGTACTTGTATCATACTTTTTATGATAGATTCTAATTATTTAATTTCTCATGTAACAAGAATTTAAGCTTTATGTTTTTGACAATTTTTTTTTTTTTGTTTTTGACAAATTAAACACAGTATAAACCCGGATTTTAATTTGTGTGAATTATACAACAACAAAATTCACCAGTAAGCTCTTTGTTAAGGTCAAATATTCTTTATGTTTTCTTTCACAGAATTTCTGCTAACTTTTACTAATTAGTGAGTCAATTTCAATAATAATTTGTTTGTCACTCCTGCCTTAGTTGGGCCGATTTTGTAAGCCTAATACGATATTCTTGATTTACCCAATCTTTTCCAGACATGATATTATCATTTTGTTCACCACTGAACATCAGTCACGTGTCATATTTGAAGTTCGCAACTTGCAAGTCATCCAAACAAAATATGTGGTCCGTTGCATTTCACTTTAGTCAGAGCAACTTGTGCTCTCCCATTTTCTTTGAGCCATGGAAGCTATTGCTGTAAATCCCTCCATTGTAAACGCCTCAAGAACAATTCAACCTTACCGATCATCCACTCTCTCGCTTCAATACCTTACTCACCGGAACAAACGTTATTTTCCTTTCTCGCTCGCAATCACAGGATGTTCTACTACCAAAAGTAGTGAAACGGGTCAAGATTCGACCTACGAATCATCGATCTCTTTGAAGAGAGGGATTGTTCTTGATCTGGGCGTCTCTAAGGACTCGTGGGACAGTGAGGAGATTGGTTCTCCGGTTGTGAAGAGATTTCTAAGCGATAACGAAGAGAGATGGTACATGTGGTACCATGGAAGCTCCAAGCTAAAACCAGTTTCTGATTCTGTTGGACTAGCCGTTTCAAACAATGGGATTCACTGGGAAAGAGGGAAAGGTAAAGTTGAGTCGAACGAAGATGTGGGTTTAGTTATGAGCTGTGGTGAAGATTGGTGGGCGTTTGATACTGCAAGTGTTCGACCCGGTGAAGTCGTGATAATGTCGAGTTCTAAAGTCAAGGCTAATAGCTGTGTTTACTGGATGTATTACACGGGATACACTACGGAGACGGTTGAGTTTCAATCCCAAGGTTTCACTTCCGGGTTGAGTGGAAATCCAGAAAGGTTTCAGCTTTGTGATGAGAATGTTGAGAAATCTAAGGTTTATAGGTCACTTCCTGGGTTAGCAATTAGTCAAGATGGTAGACATTGGGCTAGAATTGAAGGTGAGCATCATAGTGGGGCATTGTTTGATGTTGGGTCTGAAAAAGATTGGGACTTTCTTTATATTGCATCCCCACATGTAGTTTTCCACGGAGATGGCGATCTAAGGATGTATTATCATTCCTTTGATGCTAAGACGGGAGAATTCTGCATTGGGATGGCGAGGTCTAGGGATGGGATCAAGTGGTTGAAATTGGGAAAGATCTTAGGAGGAAGAAAGTCCGAAAAGGATGGATGGGTTTTGTTCGATGAGCTTGGAGGAAGATATCCTTGCGTGACAAGGAACAAGAGAGATGGGAGTTATGTGATGGCCTATGAAGGTGTGGATAGAACCGGGAAGATGAGCATTGGTTTGGCGGTTTCGAAAGACGGGATTAAGGATTGGAAACGGGTGCAAGGCGAGGAAGCGGTGGTCGCGGTTGGTGAAGGCGGTGCGTGGGACAATGAAGGAGTTGGGTGTCCGTATTTGGTTGAGATGGATGGAGACTCTGATCATCAATGGAGATTGTATTACAGAGGTGTTGGTAATGGTGGAAGAACAGGGATAGGTTTGGCTGTGTCTGAAGGGAATGAGATCACTAGGTTTACAAAACAGACAGGGATTCACTTGTGAGATTAACAACAAAGTTATTTTGCTTTGTATGGTAATGAACTAATGATAACATTTTGATATTGAAGAGTTTTAATTAAGCGGTAAAAACCAGCTCAGTTGGTCTAATTAAATTACAGTTAAAAGCTCAAAGGACTAATAAATCAGCTGAAACTATTTAAATACCAATTTGCAAGGATTATGAAGTTTTTTTTCTGATTAAGAAAGGAACTGTGATGTAATATTTTAACTAGTTCATGACCGTTACAGCAAGTGGGGACAAAACCATGGTTGTAAAAAAGGAAAATCCGACCGTTACAGAACCCTAGCATTTAAGGTTCAGGGAGAAACAACCACAAATTCCTTAAACTAAAGCCAAAATTCAAAACTTTTTCTTAATTAATCTCAGGAAATAGCAATGGGAGGAGAGCAATTCGAGCTAGAGGAAGATCGAGACGGACCATTGGAGCTGTTGCAGAGCTTAAGATCCAAAGCGACGGAGCTTCTTCTTCGGGAAGAATGGGAAGAATCTATAGGGGTTTACACTCAGTTCATCGATCTCTCCCGGAGCCAAATCTCAAATACTTGTGGATCCGACCCGGATCCGGATTCAATTGCTAAGCTCCGGAGATCTCTCTGCTTGGCTTTATGCAATCGAGCTGAGGCGCGAGCCAGATTGCGCGATTTCTTGGAAGCGATGCGAGATTGTGATCAAGCTCTTGAAATCGAAAAGACCCATTTCAAGACTCTTCTTTGTAAAGGTAAAGTTTTGCTTGGATTGAGCAAATATTCATTGGCTTTGGAATGCTTTAAAATGGCTCTGCTCGACCCACAAGCGAGTGATAACTTGGAGACTGTTACTGGCTACATGGAGAAATGTAAGAAGCTCGAGTTTCAGGCAAAGACTGGAGCTTTTGATTTGTCTGATTGGATCTTAAGTGGGTTTCGTGGGAGATCTCCGGAGCTTGCTGAGTTTGTTGGTTCAATTGAGATTAAGAAATCTGAGGTTAGTGGGCGTGGATTGTTTGCTACGAAGAATATTGTTGCAGGAACTTTGATCTTAGTCACAAAGGCGGTTGCAATTGAGAGAGGGATCTTAGGGAATGGAGAGTCTGGTGAGAAAGCGCAATTGATCATGTGGAAGAACTTCGTTGAAGAGGTTACCGAATCTGTGAGAAAATGCGATAGAACACGTCGAGTTGTCTCCGCTTTGTCCATTGGTCAAGAAGAAGATAAACTTGAGATTCCAGATATATCTCTCTTTAGGCCTGATGAAGCATTCGAAACCAGTGGTGACTTGAAACAGAATTTGGATACAGAGAAGCTACTAAGCATTCTGGATGTGAATTCTTTGGTGGAAGATGCGGTTTCAGCTAAAGTTATGGGGAAGAACAAAGAGTATTACGGTGTGGGGCTATGGACTCTAGCTTCATTCATCAACCACTCGTGTATCCCAAATGCAAGACGCCTTCACGTTGGGGACTACGCGATTGTTCATGCCTCGAGAGACATCAAAGCCGGGGAAGAGATCACTTTTGCTTATTTCGACGTGCTGTCTCCATTGGAAAAGCGGAAAGAGATGGCTGAGTCATGGGGATTTTGTTGCGGATGCAGTAGATGCAAGTTTGAGAGTCTCTTGTATGTTACCAACCAAGATATTAGAGAGATCGAAATGGGTTTAGAGAGAGGCGTAGATGCGGGAAACGCGGTTTATACTGTGGAGGAAGGAATGAAGAGATGGAAGGTAAAAGGGAAGGAGAAAGGGTTGTTGAGAGCATCTTATTGGGGAGTTTATGATGAGATTTACAACTCGGAGAGACTTACGAAGAGGTGGGGAAGGAAGATTCCAACAATGGAAGTTGTGGTGGATAGTGTCTCTGATGTCATTGGAAGTGATGAGAGATTGATGAAGATGGCTGTGGAAGGGATGATGAAGAAGAATGGAGGTTGCAGTAACATTGTGGAGATGGAGAAAATCATGAAGCTAGGAAAGGGTGTCTATGGCAAAGTGGTATCGAAAAAGAAAGCAATGAAGACTCTTCTTGGCCTAGAGTGACAAGTATTTTGCAACTGTCAAATGTTTGTAGGATCATAGAGAGAGATAACCATTTTGCTTTCTGTAATTCCTTGCCTCATGGAAGAAAACATCCAATGATATTATTACAAAGACATTCAAATGGAAATAAAACTTGTTTTGATGCAAAACATTTATAGTCAAAGAATGTCATATATGAAAAAGACGGTTCTACCAAGAGAAATTGGATGAGGAGTTGCATAAAAGAAAAGGATGATGGAGATTTATTCGTCGATCCAATTATCCTGATTAGCACTTCCTCCGACTTTGTCCTGTAGCAACACATCTCTCTCCGTTTTCAACTGGTTAACTAGCCTGCGGACGCTAGGAGTCTCAGCCTTAGCAGATTTCTTCTCTTGAGTTTGTAATCCTTTTTTGGCACTAAGATACGGTTTAGGAGGCGGATCCTTATCCTGTATTCTCGCAAGCTCTTTAAGGCGTTTGTATGCTTTCTTCATTTCCTTTCTCTCTGAAAGATATTCCATCTGAAAAACATAAATCAACAAAAAGATGAGAACATCTACTGTGTTCAAAGGAACAGCATCAACAGCATCGGTGTCGTCTCTATTCGAGTATTGTAGGCTTGTAGCTAATCATAGACTGTGAAAAGAAAACACGTACATTAGCTACAGACATGGCGTCATCCTCACTGATGCCATGCTCCTTCAATTCAAGTACCCGACAACCATACACACGAGCTCGATCTGGAACAAACGCCGAAATCCTATGGAATTGAAGATGGAAACACATTATATAAAACTAATAAGATTAGAGATGCATACAGAAAGAATGGCGAAATTCTCCCATTGAATCAGATTTAAAAGAGAGAGACACATTGCTAGTAGTACTAGTTCAAGGACAAGAGGTTAAAAGCCAAAAATGGTTTGAAATTGAACTTTTTTCTAGAGTACTTCATATCAGAATAAGCTTATGAAGAACAAACTAATCATCACACCATATCTGGTACAAATGGAGATATGTAATAGTGGAGAATTGTACTTGACAGGGTCTTCAATTTTGGTTCCAGGATGCTTATTGGCGAATTTACGACCGTAAGGATCCTCAGGGAGAACAATCTTCTTGATTTTCCCATCAGAGCGAGGAAACACAGGAGGAGGTGAACTGCCATTAAAACCAATCACAGCACACTCATTTCAACAACAGTGAAGAAACTCAACCCTAAATTCCTAAATCCAAATACTACAGATGCAAAAATCTTAACTTTTTTATCCAATTGCAACCGAACAAGTAACCCAATAAGGAAGTAACTAATTGGCAAAACAGATCGATCGAGCCTAATCATTTTCTCGAGAAAATTTACAAAAATACAAATGGGAGACAGAGAGAGAGAAAGAGAGAGTTACGCTTCCATGGCTTTAAGCCAAACAGGCTCTCGTGTAGCCAAGCCACCAACAAGCCTCCTGGTTTTGGAAAGTAAATCACCTTTCATCCACGACATTGTTGCTGAGCTTCTTCACTTTTGCTTCTTCGCTTGATCTGTGTATTATTTTACTCGACGACGACGAGGGTTTCGAAATGGCTCGTATCGGTAAAACTAAAACCTCATGGTTATGAATTAAACCGGGTAAATCACCCAAAAATTGCGGTCCAGGATCGGTTAAGAGAGAAATTTTATGGTTCTATTCGGGTCGTACAACAAAACGACGCAGTTTTGTGAATTCATCTGCCTTCTTAAATCCCCTCTTTGGACTTTTTGATTCTTCACTTCCGTCAGCTAATAGCTTTGGAGAAACTGCATCAATGGCGTTGAGACTTGCATCGCTAAAACGCGTCGCGGTTGAGTCATGCCGCATATTGGAAACTCGAAGCTTGAGCCACGTCGCGGCGATGCCTGCGCCATTGAACGGCGCTTTCGATCGCCCCATTTCTATGCCGCCGCTGGTTTCACCTGAGTTCGATCAGAATCAACCAGGTTCGATCGATGAAAAGAGCTTCGGATTCGGGCTGCCTAATTTTGCTTTCAGTGGATCCATGGAGCTAATGGCTGTGCCCAAGAAGAAGGTTTTGTTTAATTGGTTTTCTCCCTTCGTTTTCCACTGCTGAAATGTTCAAATTTCTTAGGGTTTTGAATTGTTGTGGCATCTGGGATTAGCTTTTTTTGACGGTTTCAGGTTTTATCTAGGGTTTTAGGGAGGTGCACTTTGGACTTATTAGTTAATTGTTTCTGGTAAAGGTTTTAGATTAAGATACCTAAATGTCATTCTGCTCCCATTTGCTTGTGTAGCTTTGGGTTTAAGCTCACATCTAATTTGATTTGGTTCCTTCAGGTTCACATGTAGTTTGTATTCTCTGAGGAGTTAGCAGTTACATAGTATCAGATGAAAATGTCTATTTTTCTTAATGGCATTGTCCTCTTGGAGAATGATAGTGTTAATCGAAGCTGTTCTTGATGAAACATGCAGATTTCCAAACACAAGAGAGGGATAAGAAATGGGCCAAAGGCTCTTAAGCCTGTTCCTGTGATCATCCGTTGCAGGTAAAAGATTGGCTTCACTTGTTGCTTTATCTGTTTGTTGCTATTTAATCTATCCATAGGTTCAGTTTGGTATGGGATCTAGTTTTGAGGACCTTGAGGTTGTGAAGGATTTTGTTATGTTAGTATTTCTCTAGGTTGTCACTTCAGCAATAGCTGAATAATAAATGTATATGCTTTCTGATTCAATGTTCTGTCTTTACCATCGCTTGGTAGGAACTGCATTCATGTAACTAGAACTGGTGAATCTTTAACGAGTTTGATGAAAGAACTTCTTGTTTTTCATGGTGGTACAAAATATGAGTTGACTTGTTTGGCGTTGGCATATGCTTGATTTAAAACTTGCATCGTTTTTCATGATCTCATTGTGAGGGCACTTGTATCAGACTTTTATATAAATTGCTGGGTTTAAGTGCACACTCTTTTGTGTTTCCAGGAGTTGTGGGAGAGTGAAGCTGCCACATTTCTTCTGTTGCAGCGGTGAGCGGGTAAACCCTAGTGAGCAAGGCAATTCGAGCAACTGAGCAAGGCAACTCCTTACTGGATATCTAGATGGAAAATCTTGGCTTTCTTAGTGGTGCACTCGAGTGATACGATAGACTTAGTTGACGCTGTTTTAGCAAATTATTTGGGTTTATGCTGCAAGATCCACTCATGCTTCTTTTGGCAAATAATGTTATTGTCATTGCTTGTTGCAAAGTCTAGGCCGGCTTATATTTATATATGTGCTCTTAGACTTAGATTCAACAGCTAAATCTATTTAAATGGAGAAAAATATTCACTTGAAACCATCTATGCAAGTTTTAGATGCTCACTTGTCATACGCATGTTGTCTCAATAACCTTCTAGTTTCTTACAATGATTTTTCAAGAGTAATTTTGTCAATTTCAGTTGCTTAAGGTTTCCTCAAATGTCGCAGCAGGGAGCACAACGATAACACTATGTTAGATTGTTATACCCGTAGACGTATGCTCATTTCCTTTTTACACTTTACAAACAAATATAAGCAATCCAATCCCTACCGATACAAAAAGTTGAAACCCCACTCTTTGGAAAAAGGTAAAAAACTTATTTTAGATTCTGAGTTAATCATTCCGATCTTCTTCGTCGTAGTTGAATGGTAATGGAACTGATTTGAATGCTCTGAACTTTCCCACGTTGTTCAAATGCTCGTTCTCCAACCTGTGTTCACAACCGCGAGAAAGCAAGAAACCCTTGAGTAAAACATGGGTTGAAGGAGAATTTAGTGATATAGTTCCTTGGTCAAAAAGTTACCTAAAGAAATTCCAGATACCGCGACGTATGATCTCAAGAACAGCAAGAAGAGCAACCATAGTTTCTCGATGTAAGAACGAGAGATTGAAATCCAGCACAGTCTGCAACCACGCCAATCTCAACACAACGTTTACGACCTACAAAGAAGAGAAGAGAGAAACAAAATTACAAAGAAAATCCTAAATCAGGATTTATACGGTTCTTTTTATTTTCGTTGTTCTCACCATGGCTACGTAGTAGACGGCCTTGTGAGGAACAAGAAGCTTTTCTCTCAACAAATGTTTAGATGGTTTGTGAAGCAATCCCCAGTCAAAAACTATATCCCAATATGTGCCGTAAAAAGTTGCTAATGCCGAGAAAACCAAAGCACCAATTCTCCAAATGTTTCCTCTGTTAAGGCTATAAGCTGTTCTCAAGCACACAGCAACAACGGTTAATAAATACTTGAGAGCATTGTAGCCTTGGCTTGAATCTTTCTCTTCGATTAATCTTCGAATACATTGAAGAAAACGTGACCAATAAGGAATCACAGCGACGATGAAGTAGAATGTGCTGTAGACATCGCTTGATCTGCAAGTGTTTTGCCTGTGCTTGAAGTCTCCCCAACCATAGTAACATATGTAAAACTCCAGACTCCTCAGTGCTTGAACCTAAAAAAAGAAAGTTGACTAATGAGTTGAAACATTTTGAAAACATGAAAGTTAGAATAATGTAATGAACACACACAAACCTGACTTGTTAATTGGTCTGCCAAGAAAAAATCTGGAAGATTAACCTGCAAATTTAGATGAAAAATTTGAGAGATTTATCGATGTTTTTATCCAGCTAAAAACAGAGGATTTGCTTGAGTAAACACCTTGTAGAGTGGCGCAGCAATGCAACGGAATACAACCATGAGGAAGAAGACGCGGCTTGACCGATAAAAAATGTTGAAGGGACAGAATAAAATAGATATCACTAGCTGCAAAACATAGCACAAACGAAATGTGTTACTAGAGTAGTAACAGAATGAATTAAGATTCTAGTGGTTATTATGATGAACAACGTACAGCCATAATAAAAAGGGGAAGAAGCTCAGTGATGGTCTTGTATTCATTAGTGCTAGGATCCATCTCCATGTCAAGGTTTATTAGAACAGCGCAGAGAGCAAGCGTGCCGAGACCAAAGCTTAGAAGCAGAACATGTCTGTAACCAAGCTCTGTTCCTTCTTTGAATCCGAATATAAATGGGTAATTCACTCGATATCGCTTCCAAAAGTATATGTTTGAAGCATACATGATCATGTGCAGAACCACAAATGCAAACAAACTGAAAAATATTTAAGAAGCGTTCTTGTAAGCAAGAAAACAGTTATTTAATTAGAGAGTAATCTATTATATGTTTTGGTTTAAACCTGTAGAGAGGGAACATTGTCTCCATGTAGAGTTTATGTCCAACTGCGTTAATTATGTTACCAGCATGGATGAACATGACGAGAGCTATCACTAGAGAGACTGTGCAACCGACGAAAAAGCCTGTGAAAGCATTAGAACAAATTGGAGGGATTTTGATTAGTATATGAACTACTGTTAGAAAACCGGTGCGATTTGGGAAATATTTTAGTTACCAGTAGAAAACGTTATTCGATGTTTTTCTTTATTCACTTTTGGTCTTAAGAGATTCATTCCTTTGCTTCGATTCAAACCGGTGAATTGCTCGACGAAGATAGACTCAACTGTCAACATAAGCTTGTTGATCTGTTAAATTATAGTTAAAGCTCAGGTTAAAGTTTTTGGTTTTATTGAAAGAAAAGAATAAGTTTTGTGTAGAGATATTGTATTAACCTCATCAGAGGTAGTGAGATAGGACTTATCTACCATCTCCATGTATGGTTTTGCTGCACTTCTTGAAGCAATCTGTATTTAGCAAAAACATATTAATAAGTCTCAAGACACTTATATTAGATATAACTGTTTAACCATGTGTTACCTTATCATACTTCTTCATGATCTTTGAAATCGCCAAGGTGTTCAAGAAGCTGACTTAGTCAGAAACAAAAGCATGGAATTAATCAAACAATATTTTTCAACTTTTCATTTATTCTTAAGACACAACATACCTGTAATTCTTGAGATGTCGAAGCTTGCGATAAAACTCGATGAAGACATTCTTAAGCCGTTCTTCAATTTTCTTGAGATTCTCTTTTGTGAATTTGAGCTCTTCTTGGTTAGAGAGCTTGAGGACGTTTTTAATTGTGGACAAAGGAGTTTCCTGAGTTTTGTTTAATCTGATACGGTCAAGAACACTTAACACTTCTGGTACACTCTCTTTCATTGAATCTCTACCGTTGGATCCATTTCCCTCAACTATGATTCCCATCTCTTCACCTAATGTCTTCCCTTCAAAATCAAACACACAAAAAAAAGATTCAAACTTTGCCTCCTTTTTAGAATAATCTTAGTAACAAACAATCTCTAGAAACTTACTCTGTTCCTTTGAATCCAAGGCATTCATATCGACTGATACTGTTTCAGAGCAGGTCCAAGAAGAAGAAGGTTTCTCAACTTTGATTCTGAAAGCAATCAGAGCATCCATTTGTTTGTTCAAAACCACTGCCTCTTTCACCATTTCCTCCACTTTATCCCGGTAAAAATGGTTTACTTTATCGAATTCGAGATCTAGGGTTTTAAAGAACACAAGCTCTGACTCTCTCCCTGCTTCTGCAACTTCCAAGATGGTTGTCTCGTATCTCTCAAACCCATCAGCCCCAGTCGTTGCGTGCACCAGAATGTCCTGACTATCGGGTTCCCTAGACGAGGAGTTGCGGCTATACCGCTTTGTCAGGCCACTTAAGTTGTGGCTACCAGATTGCTTGCGTTTCAAGACACCTGGTCTCTCTGACCTTTTTCGTGAAGTTTGGATTTCTTGGAGAATAGATTTGAGACAAGCATAATTTATGTAAGCTTGTTGCCATTCTGGAATCATCTGCCTAACAAAATCTTTCCCAAACTTCATATTTGGTTTCTTCTCGAATTTCTCTGGACTTCTCTGTAAAATTCAAGAAAATCTAGATCCAATTAAAAGCCTATTTTATTTGAGATCAATCTCTCTCTCTCTCTCTCTCAGCCTCAGTGAAAAGTTGGCTGGTGAGTAAAGAACAGACAGATTATGAACAAATTACGGAGAATGAAGACAAAAAGGTCGAAAAGCTAATGAAAAGCTATTTGGAAAAGAAAGAGACAAGAAAGCGTAAGAAGAAGGAAGGGTGGATTACAAGAATTTGCCAACCATGCAAAACTCCGAGTTTATTCAACGAGTCTCTTATATTCATATATGTAGTCAAATCATATATATAGAGACAGAGGGATATTGAGTCACATACATATTTGTAAGTGGATTTGATTTCACGTGAGAAAATTCAAATAAGTTGAACTGAAACTGAAAAAGACGTTTGGTGTGGTGGGCTCTTGGCTGGAAAGATTGCTTCCCTAGAGAGGATCTTTTGTTACGAATGACGACGAAAATAAAATAATTGCATTAGAACACATGTAGAAAAAGTCTTCGTCTAAATTAATTATTAAAGGGGCTAAAGTGGTTTGTTTGGTAAAAATAAACATAAAAATACTATAACCAAATTCAAAATAAAGAAAACAGGTGGAGTGATAGATTTCCACACTGTTCTAGTGGACAATACACGGTTCACAGTAAAATGGATTAACTATAAATGGAATATCTCATAGCCTTGATATATTATTTCTTATACCTTAAAATTTTTAATGTGATTTTTAACATTCAGCAAACACACTCTATTTGACTTGATGTGAAATCCTAACACTAAAGAATAAAACGGGTCCGGCACTTGATGTGTCGTCGGTGTAGATATATATTGGATCCAGCAACTTTAATATCAACGACAGTTTTATTGTTTTTTGATAAAAGTTTAATTAAGACTAGCTACAGTTCTTATGTTTTATCTTTTTCTTTTTTTCTTGTCGTCCAGATCTTGTCGTACAGTTCTTATTTTTATTTATTTTTTTAAAATTTAATATCATATATAATATATATGTATGGATTAAATCAATTCTTTAGGGTAAAAAAAATCAATGTATTCTCTGAAGATATCAATTAATCACATGAAACTTGATTACATTGTAATTAATTTGTGATATATATGTCATATTAACATTTAGTTGAGGGACCATGGTTTGGTAACCCTCAATTTATTTCACTATTTTGTAAGTGGTAATGGCATGAGTCACATGAGTAAGATGTTCTTTAATTATTCAAAAAGATACGTGATTAAGTCTTCATAATCATACTATCAATTATTTAATTAGTTATGCCCAAAGGGTGGAATTAGGACGCGTTTAGCCCACTTTATCCTTTTTCTTTTTGGCCAACAATGCATTTTATTTGAGTATCAATGTATCATACCAGAGAAATTTTTAAGAGCATATATACGTGTAGTTATCACTAGTCACAGATTCCAAAAAATTTCATTCTGAAAACAATTTGTCAATTAAGCAACTAATCACATAGCTTTAGAATATCAAATAATTAAATTAAGACCCAAATTTAAGAACAAATGTCATTCATTTTTAGGATATAGGTCAATACTAATGCACTGATTGTAACATGCATCAACCACCGCGCGCCACAAGTACTCTATCCATTCCATAGCTGTTTTTGTTGTCTTCTATCTCAGCCTCGGAAATAAAGTGGAGTCAGTTCATTCACTAAATTTATAGCTTTATTGTATTGATAAAAACATCTTAATTAGTCTTTGATGTAATTGTCTTGTATACTTTCACTCAATTTTTCACCGGCCATGTTTTTTCCGGTTTCATTTTCATTTTCAATTCAGAATTTTTACTAGATTACCATGTAATAACCATAGATTTTCAACTTAGTTAAACCGATTAAATTTATATATAATCTCATTAAATACAATAATATTTGATAATATACATAAACTTTTTTATTATACAAGAATAATTTTTGAGGAATCGTTCTAACATTTTCGTATACAATTATTATTCTAATCACTTACACACCAGTCCTCAGTTAGTTATATAGAATGTGGAACATATATATAAATCCAAAAGTTTATTCGTTTTTAGAAAAAAGGGTAACTTAATGGGGTTTCGAGGGATTTCATATTTGTCGTTGAAAACGGAAGTCCGAAAATTTGGCTGCTACTTGTTTTAGAAGAAAAAAAAGAATTGAATTGTAAAATCCAAAAATTTATTTGTCTAAACTCTAAACTACAGCTAGAGAGGAGCATCTGTGACAACGATATATGTTGACCTTAATCTTTGACTCTCTCTTTTTCTTATTATAGATGGATTTGTATAGCAACGTACATGGCTGACTTTCTCCACGTACGCGTCAATATTTATTCGTTATTTCTCATCAAACCGAAGCTTCTCAGTACCATCTTCTACGCTAATTATGATACACAGTTGAAAATGGTGTAGATTGTTTTAATTGGTAAATGAGTTGTTACGTTTAAAACTGAAAATTTGCCTCATGTTGATGAGCAAAAAAAAAAAAAAAATGCCTTTGTGTATATTTGCATGTTTTTTGGCGGCATGTATATATATATGTTTTAAAATACTTCATTGTTTTTTTAATAGTTGATTTTTAAGATTTTTACGTACGAACTATTTTTATTTGCGTTTAACTTTTTGTTGTTGTTATTGAAGGGTGACTAAATTAAAAGAAAGACAACGTGTAGACAACCTTCAAGAAAACCAATATTAATTACAAAAATTGAACCAACCTAGACTTAACCAGACCATAACCAATCAAGTAATCTCAAATTCTCAATGAAACATCAGTCCGAATCGCGTGATCTCCCTAATTAATCGTCTCTGGTTAGTTGCCTTGAACCATTGTAGCAAAAAAATTTGCAACTTTGCGTTTGAACCACTAGTTTAAAAGTTGCAGTTTTGTTTACGTTTTATACGACCATGAATTTATAATTTGTAGAAAAGTAGTTTTCCGTTAATTTTAAAAAAGAATTAAAAGTTTGATTTGACAACTTTTTTCGGGTTGGAAAATCGTATCCACGGTTTAATATTATTATATAGTACTTGACCAAAAAAGGATTAAAAGTGCGTTACGTAATAAAAATTTTAGTCATCATGCATCCCAAATACAAACCAACCCCGTTTACCCTAAGGTTATGCGACCAGTAATATAATAATAATTTTTCTATTGACAACAATATAGTATGTTTCCTTTCTACTTACTAGAATTTAGAACAATTTCAAACTTTATAATATATATTATATATATTCCTTTAAAAAGTAATGAGCAATTGAGCATTGTCCTAGAAAATCCTTTCAAGCGTATTTTTTTTGTTTGTATGTTTTTCAAACTGTCTAGTCTTTACCATCTTACCATATTAATTTTCTATATTTGAGATTGAGAAGACAATATTTCATATAAGACGAATGCGTTTAAATCTCAACTCATTCAAACAGTATGAGCCTTAATTCATTGCATGAATTCAGAAACATGAAACTTTTGCAAATTAAATAATTATCCGTCCTTAATTTTCTCTTTTAAGTTTTACCATCAAATCACACTTCTTTCTCCTTTTTAACTCAATAGTTTCTTCTTATATATTTGACAAAAAAAAAAAAGTTTCTTCTTATATATTAGAGAAATTGTAGTAACGGTCAATTTGAAGGTGGAGAAAATGACAATACCAACATATACTCTTTTATGTATAAGATCATTCATGTTCTTACTATGTTTTAGCATTGGCTTTGGTCGCAAAATTCTACATGACAAGCAATTTGTTGAAGCAACCGAGCTTAGAGCTGCTTTGGTTACTAATTCCGGAGCTAGGGACATTTCAAGTAGTATCGGGGTTGAATGTCAAGAGATGCATCACATTTACATAGGAACAGGTACAGATTCGAGTCTTGGAAATAAACAAGACATTATAAACTCTGCGCCTACGAACAGTATTAGGGGTACTGTTTCCATCTCAATCTCATTTCCTATCATCAAGATTCTGATTCCTATTCCTAAGCCAAATTCTACGGTGGCCACCATAAACCAACTCAATGAAGATAAGATTAAAGGCAGTGTCATTACTCCAACGAAGACTAATGAGTTTGCTATTTCCCTTGGAAATGACGGTGCAGAGCTCCAAAAACCAACCCGGAGAACCGCATATTGAAGGCCTTGCCAGTTTCCTTAGGGTTATGCTGGGTATTTAAGTTACTATAAATCATATGATGAATTGATAAATTTATGGTTGTAGAGACAAATAAGTACTTGTTGGTGACCAACGAGTAGTATAAACAAAATATGTAGCAATCTTTAACAAAAAAACTTGCCAAAACGTTTGAGTGAAGAATGAAAAAAGAATATATGTGAAACATTAATTTCTTCTTACATCTATTTACTATGCTGTAAGTACCTATGATTTATAGTAAAAATAGTCATATACTTATCTTAAACCTGAGTTTAGGGGAGAAGAGTTGAGAAAGAAAGATGGAAAATCGAACAACTAACCATATTTTCTAGCTTAACATTCTCTTCTCATTGGCAATGAGGATGACCTTGAGAGCGATTCTGTTGTTTCTGTCTGCAGCCGTGAGAAACTTGTTGAAGATATTGAAGCACAAGGTTGCAAGGTTGATGTTCCAACACTACTAGAATTTTCACAAGCTCCCCGTTTTCGAATAAGCTGAAGCTCAAGCTCAAGCTCGGTATCTTGAACTGGAGATGCTTCGGAAACATCAAGCACATTATTGCATTCTTCAACAGATGCAACTGTGCTTGTTTCAGTTCGAATAGTTGAATCATCTCCATATAACCCATGTCTTCTTTTCCTTCTGGTTGCTTTTCCCCACCCGTTAATTGTCTCCCTTATCCTCTGAGGTAATAATGCTGCCTTGTAGTTTGTTCCCATCTATAATTAGCATTATCTAGTTTGTAAGTTTCAAGAACTATCGTAAGCAGAAGCTTCAAAAAATTTCTATGCAAATGTTACCTGAGTGACAAGTGCATAGAGTGGCAGTGTGCTGTAGCTACATAGAAATTGTCCAGAAAACCTACAGAAAAAAAATCAAACTATAAGAAAACACACAACAGTCTCATGGCTTAATCGAGAAAACTTAATTACCCTAGAATAAGTCGCAAGTAGACAAGTAAATGATTCCTTAGGAAGCAAGAATTGTAACCAAATTGCCACTGAAGAAACAAGAATAGATTATGTCAATATAAGAACACATTTTCAAAGCGTAATAAGATAATAGATGTATTTTCTTCATGCATATAATGGCCATAACTTACCCAAAACCAGAAGAAGGAAGCCAGTTCAAAAGCATTCTGTAGGAATCAGAATGCACGTACATATGTTATTACAAAACAAAACCAAAAAAAATCCTTTGTGACTAATAGAGGCCGAGTTTCTAAGATGTGTAGACCTGAAACTGAATGAAGTGGATGAGGGATAAGAGTAATTCTGGTTTCTTGAACCAGAAAAGTTCATCACGAGGTCTCAGCTTTACTCCGGAAGCATATTCTGTTATCCCAGCGTTCTCCAATGCTAAAGTTGCGATTACATGTTGCAACTTTGCACCAACCAAAAGAACAAGCTGTTGAAAAGAAAAGGATGCAAACCAAAGTGCAACAGAGAAATGATATAAGACTCAATTTCGAAAGAAAAAAAAAACATAAAGTTGAAAAATTGTTCTTACAGTGATTGGAAGGATTGCTAGCCAGAAATAAAGATTTGATCCTACATTATCATATCCAAATAAACTCTTAAATTGACACACACATGAGTACTAATTGACAAGTACTTTGCACTATGATGTTTTATACTGTATAATACATTATAAATTATATATATGCATACCTTTTATGTTGAAAAGCATGAAGCCAACTACAAAACCCCAAAGTGGCCCGCTGCAAGAGATCATCAAAAAGTAGCTCGTATGTTGAATGAATAATGGCTAAATGTTATATATGAAAGCAAGTTAAACTTGAAACAAGAGTAGAAGTTCTACAACTATAAAGTTTCTAAAAATACGCCACATTATTTTTCTAAGGAGTAAAAAAAATGTAACTCACCTGACGCCAACAATCTTTTGGAACTCTTCCTCCATAGAGCGGATCATATAGCTATGAAAATCGTATGTCAATGTTAAGTGATGATTCTGTTTAAAGGAAAATACAAATTATTATATATAATAACATAATAGAGACGTTTCTTGAAAGAAACTATATTAACGGAAATAAAACCAAAAGTTATATGAAGGTGGAAGAAAATCCAAAAGGGTATTAAAAAGATTGTCAAACTTCTAGCACCACCCAAACATTTCAAAATTTTGCATGGATATATCTATTTTTCATTCAAATCTAACTCAATTCTTGCCTGACTGATTTAAAACTTTTACTACATAATAAACGGTACTTTTCAAGTGTAACAGAAAACTTCATCATTTTTTGCCACATCAAAAATGTACATTGCGAGAATGTATAAGAAGAAAAAGAGTATATTGGTAAGTGAAAACATTCAAATGACATGAGAATATCACGCACCATGATGAATCCCTTGCGGAGTGTAAGATAGTCAGAACGAACAACAGAGTGTCCAAACTGTCGGAAGAAACATATCTGTAAGAATAAACTATAAATACTTAGCAATTGGTATATCATATCCTTACGTTTGATTTCAATCATGCATCAAATGTAAAAGAATATTATATAGAGCATGTTTATATTTTTTAAGGAAGTAAAAATCTACCACCCATATAAGTAATCTATTCTTGACCAGAGGAGCAGATGTATGATATTGGACAAATGTTGTTTGCCTTCGGAAAATCTTTTCGCGTGCAACCACTGGCAAAAATAAAGTAAAATTTTCCCCACGTAAGATATGAAATTTACTGAAGAAATATAATTAAATATAAATATGGCTTCTAAGGAAATTAAAACCTTAAACCACAACACTAAGCCTATGTTATATATGTGATATAGGTCACACCAAATTAAACTACATCTTGAGCTAAACTTGTAATAACACGTAATTCATAACAAGTCTTTCTTTTAAAAGAAATATAGAATCTTTTGTGTCTAATGTGAAAGGAGAAGATAACCCTCTATGCTCACCAGTTAAGCAATCATTTCGATCCATATGAGCCTCGTCTTCCCAGATCCTCCATCTATGAATCTGGACAAGAAAGTAATTCAAATTGAACTTATACACTATCAAATGGAATATACATTAAAATAATCTAAGAAGTATATGAGGAGATCGAAGCAAGAAATTAAACTCATAAATCGTATACATGAAAACTTCAGTAGAAAATAATTAAAAGTTGTCTGATAATACTACCTTCACGATTGCAAGGAGCATTGTCAAGCAGCTGTAAGTTACATGTGTGACTGCCATTATAAATATGAAGCGATGCAATTGTTCCATGCCTTCATATGAAAGAAATGGCTCATGTCCCTGTTAAGTAGATAATGTTATGTGTGTGTGTGTGTTTTTTTTTTACTATAATCAGTCATGATGTACATTATCATAAAATGAGACTAATAAAAACCTCGCTGCAAGTATTCTCGCCTATGCCACTCAATCTTCTCCTCAGCATGTGCAAGAAGAGAGATCTCGTTAACCGAGTCCGCTTGACAGATGAAATAGTACTTTCAAATTCCTCATTAATCTCAGAGCGGGTACATGGGACAAATCTATCGTTGTGGAAACTTGAAGAGACGCATATGTTAGCTATTGTGCTAGAGGTAGCTGTAAGAAGAAGCGATATGAATCCAAGCAGCATCAGCTCTGGAAAAAAAAAAAAAAAACATTTCAAGATCCAAGTGATTATTTATGAAAACATTATTAGCTAGAATTGTTAAACATGTTTATCCACCAACCTTCTTTCATTTTCTCCAATGCAGCAAACAAAGGTTTTCTCTTCGTCTTTTGCAACCACTGTGCCAAAACAAAACTCAAAAGCTAAGACCGTCATTGTCACAAGAGAAAACTTCTAACCCTTACAACATTTTATTCCCGATCGAAAAAATAAAAGTCCGCAATGCTAATGTTAAAATTTATCTTCTAAATTAAAGAATGATAAAAACAAAATAAGTAAAAATATAAACAAATATATGTAACCACTTACGTTACTAAGCCGATGAATGGAACGTTCAACGATCAAAGAAACAACTACAAAGACAGTCAAAACTGTAGCAACGGACCAAGTTGGTGTTAAGCCTAACGTTCTCTCCCTTGGTTCTTCATAACCATTTTCTTCTCTCATTTCTGCAACCGAGTTCTTTAAGAACAAATTTTCAGATGTTTCTCTGTCTTTAATATTTTAACTAAATTTTCACAGTATTCTTCTTGTGCAAGAAAACAAATTAGCTCTGAAATTTAACGTCGTATCCAGTAACTTTAACCTCTTCTTCATGCCAAACTGACACACCTTTTACTTTAACTCAGTGCCTATCACCGGAGCTATGTCCTTTGCATCTTCCAAGAAAAACTCTTTATATCATCTGAAACGTCCTAAATCCGGCAAAGCTCGTTAATTAAACTGTTTTGATAGAAACATTTTTTTTAAAAAAAAATATAAATTAAACGCAGCAAACAGTTAATTTTAGCCGAAATATGCTGGTTTCAAAGACATTTCTTTTGAATACAAGAGTTAAACTTAACGGGAAAGATGTAAACAAAATAAGGAATGATAGAAACTGCGAGAACTTACAGGAAAAGAGGAGCAAGCGAGTCTTGTTTGCAAAGAAGTGAATTGAACAGACTGATGGAGAAATTAACGGTACATAACTAAAGAGAAGGGGATCGGAAGGCTTTTCAGAGCAAAGGCTTAAGTGAAGCGGATCATGCCTCTCTTTCTCTAATACAATTAATTATCATAATTTTTCTTCCATTTTTTCTTTTTATATATTTAAATTATACTCATAACAATAAAGCTAAAAATATATTTAATCAATATTACATATAATTATACTTAATTATATGTCGTTAATAAGTCTAAGAGTTTGCATCACCTCCGACTTGGTTGATTATATAATGAAGATTTAGTTAATAATCAAAAATAAGATGTGGACTGACAGCACAGTTATAGGATCTTGAGGAATCTAATTGGAAACTACCCAACTCGATAGATGCATGTGTAAAGACAGAACAATTATTATTATTAATAACTAGATCAATTTTATGTTTTAGTATATGTATAATCTTTTACAAATGGTCGATATGTCTTAATTTTGTATATATTTTGTATAATTGTATATATGTTTCAATGAATTTTAACATTTTATAAAGAAATCAAGATGTGAAGTTGAAACATTATGATTGGCTTGGTGTACGTACTATCGGGTAACGTGACAAAGCTTTTGATATCATTAAATCGACGTAAGCAAAAAAGTAAATAAAAAATCGATGAATTTCATAATTTAATAGACATTTCATAATTCATCATAATTATTATTATTATATTTTTTCTTTTTTTGTTAACGTAATAATTATTTTTTGTTGTACGATTGGATCTATGACTTTTGCTACTATTAGGCCATCGTTGGTCCGTCTTCACATGTTAGACTGTTTTTTGATGGCTAGTGGCCAATTGGCACGTAAATGTCTATTAAATTAGTTCTAGACGTTATAAACCGGACCACCACAAATATATTTTTTCTGTTAACTTCCGGTTAACTAATACATAATGTTATAGCGATGCATATGATAATGTCCTGGGATTATATGAAGAAATACGTGCTTTTCGTGAAGAAGAAAATCAAGAATATACGTGCCAGTAGGTGATCAATAGGTGATCATTAGTTGGATTGACTTATCACTCTATAATTTGATAAAATTGCTAACCGAACAATCTGGAGTAAGTTTCGCATTATTATCAAAAGTCAACTCCGACAAGTCAATACGAATTGTTTGGTGCCAATTTGTACTCTTGTACTATTTGATTAGAGATCACAAAAAATTAAATAATAGCAGAAGGAAAGTCCATCAATATCCTTTTGAACTAAAGGAAGTATTATACATATCTACAAAAAAACATATATCTATATAAGGTTTTGAATGATTGTGGTTTTTAAAATAGTTTTAATTGTTTGTAAAAATATATTTTATAGCTATTCAGAATTTCAGAAAAAGTAATTAAGTAAATGAAAAATTCAAGCAAATGCTTGGATATTTTTACTTTCGTGGCCTATTAGTCTAGTAATACTCGTTAATACTGTTAACCAATCCATATACTCTCTCCGTCCCACAAAGATCTTTGTTTTAGGATTTTCACACAGATTAAGAAATAATTAATAGATAATCATCAATGATATTAATTTTTACAGATTACACTTTCCCATAAATATTAACCAATAAAAATTAAGAAAATTCATATATGTATAATAAATATTTCTTGAACTTTGCAATTTCTTAACATTAATTAACAAAAAGTGTGTTGAAAACTTAAAACTTGTATCTTTGTGAAACAAATTTTTTTTCTAAAACTATGATCTTTGTGGGACGGAGGGAGTATTATTTAAAAATAAATAGGTACAAATCAACGACAATTATTGAATAAAGGCCATGTGAAAGATACTCCCTCTGTTTCAAAATGTAAGATATTCTAGCTTTTTCACACATATTAAGAAACCATATTTAAAATGCATTATTTTTTGTAATTTACAATTTCTAACAACTCTAAACCAATAGTATTTAGTTATTTTTTTTGAATTCAATAATTTGTCATTAATTATACATAGAAAATATAGAACATCTTACATTTAGAAACAAATTTTTTTTCTAAAACATCTTACATTTAGAAACAGAGGAAGTAAAAATTATCGACATTGATTAAACCATCCTTCTAGGCTGTTTAAGAAGATTGTCAACTAGACTTAAATAAATGCTTATATATTTGGAGTCCAACATGCAGCACACGTAAGTAGAATTTTGCTTTGCATATGAAATCAAGAGAACTCTAATACGACAATAGAAATCGTTTTCCACTAAAAAACTAATCTTTAAATTGGTTTAGGTATTTGCAAAAAAAAAAAAAAAAAAAATGGTTTAGGTCAAACACATTTGTAGAGATACAAGAGAAAATAACTCTCAAAAAAATTAAGTACATCTTAAAAATATAAATAGTCAACTCAATTCTTTTTAATCTCTCAACATTCACCACTAAATCTTTTACTAACAATTTGAGTAGCAACTCTTTTTTTTTTTCGAACTCTCTTTTTTCTGTTTGTCGTGTGTTTTTCTCAAAAGTCAAAGTCAGCCTTTAAAACTCTAGGTGAGAAAGAGGATTCGGAATCTTCTTCGACGTGTCTTCACCAATTAGACTTAAACACGTGTCGAAATCTCACTTCACGATCGTACCGTCGTTGAGTTGGAGTTGTCCGTCTTCGATCTCTCCACCAACTCTGCAACGATTAACGAAACCCAAAAACATAACAAAGATCTTTCTTCAAAGCTTCCGCCATGGTTCTCCGATCGTTAAATCTCTGTACAATACTATTATCCTTATCGATTTTATCACACGTATCTCAATCTCTCCACTTCGAATTACAATCTGGTCGAACAAAATGTATATCAGAAGACATTAAAAGCAATTCAATGACCGTCGGAAAATACAGCGTCGTTAACCCTAACGAAGCTCATCCTTCACCTCAATCTCACAAGATCTCAATCAGAGTAACTCTCAAAAATCCGAATTTCAAACATTTTGAATTTTTGTTTTTTTTTTTTCTGTTTGATTGAAACGTTAATTTTACATAGGTGACATCGAGTTACGGGAACACGTATCATCACGCGGAAGATGTTGAGTCGGGGCAATTCGCGTTTACGACTGTGGAAGCTGGAGATTACATGGCGTGTTTCACTGCTGTTGATCATAAACCTGAGCTTACATTGAGTATTGATTTTGATTGGAGAACAGGTGTTCAATCTAAAAGCTGGAGTAGTGTAGCTAAGAAGAGCCAAGTCGAAGTGAGTTTTAATGCTTATTAAGTTGGTTCATCATATTGTTTGGTTATATTGCTGGTAGTTGATCAATTAGATTAAGAAATTGCTCTGAAATTGGAGGTTAGTTCTTTAGGATTTGTTGTAGAATAGCTAAAATTGTAGAGCCTCAGAATCCAAATGAATAGGGAAAGGTTTGTTTTTGACGATAACTCCGGTTTTAGACTAGCTTTTGTGTTGACCAATGTTGGCGTTGTTCTCATTTCGATGCCTCTTTGATGAATAAAGCTAGATTCTTATGCTTTTGTGTTGTGTTTGTTTGAACCAATGTTATGGAATAGTGTGGCTAAGAAGAGCTAAGCCGAAATGAGTTTGAATGTTTTACAGTTGATTCATCATATTGTTGGTAACCAAACTCATACTCCTGTGTGAGTTTGGTAGTTGATCAATTGGATAAAGAAATGTTAAAAGTTACGTCTTTGGGATTTTTTGAGCAAAGAGTCTCAGAATCTAAATGAATAGGGAAGGATTTTTGTTGAGATTGATAACTCTGGTAGCTTTTGTGTTTAATGTTATTCTTATCTCCATGCTTCTTTGATGTTTGAACTAGATTTTTATGCTTATGTGTTGTGTTTGTTTGTACCAAGGTTATGGAGTTTGAAGTTAAAAGTCTAATTGAAAAGGTCAGCTCCATACATGATGAGATGTTTTATCTCAGAGAAAGGTAAAGAAAAGTTTTACTTATTAAGCTTCTGGTTTATTCCTTGAATCATGTGGACTTGTGCTTATAATGTTTGTGATTGACTTTTGTCTTCCTCAGGGAAGAAGAGATGCAAAATCTGAACCGGGCTACAAACTCGAAAATGGCGTGGTTGAGTTTCCTCTCTCTTTTCGTATGCTTAGGAGTCGCGGGAATGCAGTTTTTATATTTGAAGACGTTTTTGGAGAAGAAGAAAGTCATTTAAGATGGTTAGATATAACAATCCCACTCTTTTCTTTTTCCAACTCAAGGAATCTTCTATTCCCCCTGAGTTTTGTACATTTATTAGATCTTTGGCTTGAACATGTAATCTCTGAAGTGGAAGTTATAAATGAGTGTGAAAGTATTCCCCCTTTTTGCAGTTTTCTTGCAGCAAATGAAAGTTGAAAATATTCTCTCGAGTGTCAATTGGCATTTCATTATATCTTCATGACCCAAATTTATGGCTTGTATTAAATTTGTAAAGCCTGTTACGTTGACACAAAATTCTCTTTATCACATTCATCTCTTTCTCCACTGAGCCTGACTGGTCAGTCTTTGAAGTAAAAGAAGAAAATAATTTTACTCCAGAGATTATTTTGTCCTCTTTTAGACTTGACAAGAGAAAAGAATTTAGAGTAAAAAATATTTCCACTTATTTTACCCTTTTTCCCCTCTAAAACTCTAAGGCTTGCTTTCTGTGTAGCCTGAATAACTCACATCACATGACAATCTCAGAAACAGTGAGAAAAAGAACAATATCTTCAACAAGATTATATATGGAGCACAAAAGTTATGACATTTCAATTTCTTAAAAGGTTGAAAGCTAACAAACGATTGATTGATCATTGATGTCTACTTCTCCACTCACTAGAGATAAAGAGAAAATGTGTTAGACACACCACAAGCATCTTATATGTAAACAGTCTCATGTGGAGTTTACTTTGGTGCAGAACTTAAGCACCGGACTTGCTTCGTCCTCCCAAATGAGTTCCAACACAAAAGACTCGTCTATCTTCACGCCATGAGCTTTACAGAACTCTCTCCAGCCTTTTCCGAATCGCATAGTTCCGCTTTGTTCTTGAAAAAGATCCACCACCCGTTTTACTCCATCTTGACCCAACAGAGTTATCTTCCCTGGCTTGTTGATGCCATTCAACTCCGTGAAACCACGCGGAAGAAACTGCCCAAAAGATTTCATTTTTTGCAAAATAATAAAATACCAAGAGGCAATAATTATTGAACGAAACTTACCAGTTTATAGGTTTGAAAAGCGGATGGTGTAAGAGTTAATGTCACAAATCGGCTTTGACTATATGAAGATGAAGCTCTACAACTCGAGCAATACTTCCTTTTCTTGATCTCCACGGAACCGAAAGAGATGTTCTTGTCTTCAGTACTCTCCTTTTCCCATTCTTCGGATTTGCTACTGTCATCTCTGCAGCTAGGATTTGAGGAGAGGGACTTTACATCATCACTACCTTCAGGACACTCTAATGGAGTTTTGTCTCGATTGGATTTTGCAGGGCACAAATAAAGAACAGGCTGTTCCCCGGTTCTAACCAGTTTAAACTTGAAGGAATCTCCAGTTTTTAATCCGTTTACTTGACAGAAACTGATCCAGCCGTGTGTGAGAATAGTTTGTAATTTGTATTTTCTCAAGACTAAAGTCCATTCTCTTCTCCATTCATTCTTTAAAACTATCTTCTTGCATCCTTTGTCCAGACCATTTGAGCTCACAAAACTCTTCCAAAGATACTGCAAAACACCACATTATGTACACGAGTCAGATACAATTTGTACATGTAAACAAAAAAAAAAAACCAAGAAAGAACAGTTTCGGTTCCAATAATTCTACTGTAAGCAAGGATTGTGTGAGTTTAAAGATTGTCGAATAAACCGAAGTTTGTATTCACCAGTTGATCTTTTTTTAGGCTTGAAGCAGTGACAGATCCCAAAAAATAGGAATTGTGAAATGAAGATTCTGACTTTGGTCGTTCTCCAAGGCACAAACGCATGACCGGTGGTCCAGATTTCGGGACCAGTTTGAACTTATATTGTTGACCTTGGCTCATCCCATTTGCATCACAGAATCTTCTCCAACCGGGTCTGGCATAAGTATTCTTGCTGATGTATTTCAAATTGAACTTCCATGACCTTCCTTCTTCGTCAAGAAGAACAATCCTCTCACCGCTCATTTTGTCCAGACCGTTTGACCTTGCGAAACTCACTGGTAAGTGCTGCAAAACACCGTTGCAGAGTTCGATTAATCTCTCTCACACTAACAAATTTAAACCAGTAGTAAGAGATTGTCTGCTTAAAATGTGGAATCTAATCTAACCAGTCGATCATTGCTTAGGCTCGAAACTGTCACATTTGCCACAAAACTAGATTGGTCTGATGAGGACTCTACTTTCTTTATTGGATTCTTATTCACTCTCTTCTTTCTTGAACTGTCTCTTGTAACTGAAAACAATCATAATCTCAGTTTTGCATCTTTTCTACAAAATTTGAGTACATTTGATAGAGAAATTTTTTACCAGTGTTGGTCTGACCATCATCCATGTTATCTAAAGAAGCTCTGTATCTTGACCGGTACTTCCTTTTCTTGATCTCCAAGCGTTCCTGTGTGATATTCTTGTCTTCAATTCTCTCCTCTTCACTTTCTTCAGATTTTCTACAGTCATCTCCGCTACTAGGATTTGAGGAGAGGGACTTTACATCATCGGGACACACTAATGGAGTTTTTTCATGATTGGACTCTTTAGGGCACAAAGAAAGAACAGGTTTTTCCCAGGTTCCAACCAGTTTAAACTTGTAGGAATCACCTTCTTTGATCCCATTTCCTTGACAGAAACTGGACCAGCCTTTTTTGAGAAACGTTTGGTTGCTTGATTTGAAGTATTTCAGAACTACAAGCCATTCTCTTCCCTGTTCATTCTTTAAAACTATATCACTGCATCTTTTGTGCAGACCATTTGTGCTCACAAAGGCCTTCGGGAGATACTGCAAAACGCCACATTATGTACAAATCAAGACACACTTTGCATATCAATAAACAAATCAAGAAAAAGAAAAAAACACTTTAAGTTCCAATTATCATCAATTTGTATTCACCAGCTTATGTATGCTTGAAGGATTGATAGTTCCTTCAAAACACGAAGGGTCTGATGAAGACTCTACTTTCTTTCTTGGATTCTTCTTCACTGTCTTCTTTCTTGAACTGTTTCCTGAAGCTAAAGAACAAGAAAAAAAAAATCTTAACTTTGCGTCTTCTCTACAGAGTTTAAGTACATCTAATAAAGCAAAAGTTTACCAATGTTGGTCTGATCGTTACTATCATCTTCGATGTTGTGAGATGATGTATATTGAATCTCACAGCAACTTGGTCCCAAAGCTGTGACATGAAACACCATTTCTCCTTCATGTCTGAAAACGACGATGTCACCAGTTCGGAGGTCATGTGCGAAAGCAAAATCTTCCCACCCGTTGGTGAATTTCGAACCGTCCATCTTCACTAACCAAGTTTTAACAGACGCATCTGATCTCAGTTTCGCTGTCTTGTTTTGGTTGTTTCTTCCTTCCACATGCTTCTTGAAGAAAGCTACAGGAATGTTCTGCAACGACATACAACAAAATTTAACCAAATTGAACCATTTCTATCAACTATCTGCTCTATAATATAACAGAACAGAACAGAACAGAGTACTAGGTGAGTGCGGAAGTCTGGAAGAAGAGGTTGGAAGAAATGTGGTTTGATCGGAAGAGATTGATCCGCCATTGATGAACACCACAAGAGAAAGTCTCAATAAATCTTATTTCAGAAAGGTGAGAACTTAATGAGAAAAGTTTCATATTTTAAAGACATTGTTTTGTCTTCTACTTCTTCTTCTTGAATCTCTCGAGGTGGACATTGATGGTGAATAGTTTTGCTTTAATGTTTCTGATTTACTTTTCTTTTTTACCCTTTTTACAGAAACTTTATCGTGTTAATCTACAGCCAGATTTTGGACCTCTCCTTCACCATTTCTATCCAATAAAGTTATCTTCCTCTGCTTTTTACAGCCGTTGATCTTCGTGAAGAATCTTAGCACAAGGATCGAGCCAAAGGCTGATAGATAGATAGATATCAAAATGATAACACACAAGACCAACTTTGAAACTTTTTTGAAATTGTAAAGTGTGACTTGTGTGACAATTATTGAGACGAATGGGCTTTATGTCTTGGAGATGAAGCTATCCCATCTTATACACCGCTCTGACGTAATTTCGCTTCTTTTCAATGCTATAGTAACAGTAAAGTGTTTAGTCTAAAATACTCTGAAATAAACATTTCTATGAATGATGTAGTTTTCACAATCTTTACATAGTTTTATTGAAAAGTTTACATTTTTATTTCATTTATCTTAACAATAATTAATTGAAGTTTTGATTATTAATTACAATGTTTATTATGCTTTTTGTGCTTGTTATCTTACAACTGTTAAAATTTGACTTGTTTTGATAGCCTACTGTGTACTAGCCTACCATTCAAAAGTTAAAACCATTACATGTAATCTAACGTCTGAACTATTTAGCTTTCCATGTCTAGAGATCTACTAGCTTTCTATCAATGTAGATATATATTCGTAAATGGTAATGCAATTTGTATATCCCACCTAACGTCATTAAGACTTATGTATAAACATCTTTTTGTAAGTAAGCTTCTTCAATTATCATTTGACATACCGAGATGGGTCCCTTACTCACATGCGAGTTATCACTTCTTTATACGGAATCGGCAAATCTGTTGATTTTACTCTCAATATCTAAGCTAATTCCTCTATATGCTCTGTTTCTTGGAAATTTCTTCAGTTGATAGACCCTAAGAGAGAGCTGAGATACAACGATGAGGGTTTAACAAATCGATCTCTTAAATGCTACATAAATAGATGGTTTCATTCTTTAGTCATGAGACATTATCATCTCTTCTTGTTTCTTACAAAAGTTTTTTTGTTCAAAAGAATGGCCGTTTGTGTCTTCTTCGGATTGATTATCACGGCCATAGTCATCGTGCTCTTCTTCTCCTTGCC
Organism: Erysimum cheiranthoides; assembly: GCA_011420285.2. Classification (NCBI taxonomy): domain Eukaryota; kingdom Viridiplantae; phylum Streptophyta; class Magnoliopsida; order Brassicales; family Brassicaceae; genus Erysimum; species Erysimum cheiranthoides. The sequence continues at coordinate 15,853,955 of CM022176.2, read as the reverse complement.
GGAGTTACCTACTGTCAGTCTTGCCTCCTTCACTGTGAGTCTGTGACGAAGTTCAACTCCACCGGAGATCATATTTCCGGCTACTTCAATATGCGGTTTCAAGTCCTAAATCCGAACTTAAATACTGATTTCTTCTACGACAACGTTTACTGTTCAGTTTACCACAGCAAGCACCGTCTGGCCTCGACCGTGCTCCCGGGGTTTGTACAAACAGCGAGAGAGACAACACAGATCAACGTCACCGTCCATCTTACGCCGGGAACTACTGCCAGAGGAATCAGCAATGACTTGGCCACTTATGGTTTTGCAGAGTTCCATGTGAAGCTGACTACCCTCATAAAATGGCTATTATGGTCATTCGAGTCCATTGAAGTTTCATGCGACAGCGTGTCAGTGGGTCTCCTGCCCACGACTGGTGGTCACGGCAAGATGATTGGTCCAGTGAAGACTTGTCAGTTGTCTTAATTTCTTAACCTTTAAAGTATATTTCATTGGCTACGAGCATGTAAAGAGTTGAGAAATCTAATGAATGTTAAAGTGTTGTTGCCACTTCAATACACACAATCGTACTTGGAATACAAGTAAACACTTGGGGCCCTTACAAAGGAATCAACCATCATATATACACACAATCACGATGAATTATGTTTTGAGTATATTAATGAGAAAGCTTGTATGAGATGATCAAGATGATGGCGAGAACGAGAGCCACAATAACCGAAGTAACGATCCATTTGTTCCTTGTCATTCTTCTTGACATAGCCGTCAACACCTTCTTGCTCTTGTCAATGGCGTCATCCACACCATGAAGCTGTGACCCAAATCAGAAAAGTTAGCTTCTCAATGATCTAATTCAAGCAAATCATTGGCACTGATAGAGATCAAAAGCATTGCGCGTACCTTGGTGTGCGCATGAAGGAGGGTTTGGCGTTGCTGACTCAGATCTTGGACAATTGAGATACCAACCTCTTCTGTCTCCAGCATTAGTCTTCTACTCTCCCTGATTCTGTCACTTGATTGGTCAAGCCTCTCCACTGACATTGCCAATCTCCCTCTTTGATCAGCAGATACCTGGAACAAGGCAATAATGTAAAAATCGCAAAAACATCTCTGCCATCTTAAAGTTTGCACGAAGATGAATATAAAGAAGGGTTCCTCAGAGAGCCTAACTGATGCGAGCTAATCAAGAGAACAAATATATTTGAGAAAACAAGAGTTTCTATTAGGACTTAGGAGCTTACTGCATGCAGATCGGCCTGTCCGGATTCCATTAATTCTTCACGGGAAGACTGCTTAGTATCTGCAGACGAGACTCGTTTGAATTCCTTCTTCAATTGGTTCAGATCAGATTTATACTCTCTTAGTTTAGAAAGACACACAGCTTTAGCACTCGGCTGCAAACTTCTAGCCTCAAGATCCATTTTTCGGATCTACAGAAAAAACACAGAAGTATATATTGATGTTTCCAAAAAAAAAGACAAGAGAAGGATTCAAACATTAAGCAAATATAGATGCTAGTACCAAGACATCAGCTTCGTCAATTCCAGACTTTATCTCAGCAATCTTCTCCTTCTTCTCTTCTGCAAAAAGCACATAACAACTAATCAAACCTCTACTCTGGTTATATGGCACCACGTAATGTAACAAAATTCGAGCATGTCAACATAGACTGAGAAAGAAATGAAGAAGCAACGTAATTAAACCTCTGCAGCCACATTATTAGATTCTCATCTTCAGTCTTCAACAACTAATCCCTAAACAAAACTATTAATCCAAACCAAGCAATGACATTCCCAAATGCTACAGAACTCGTCAGATCGTAAACAAGTCGGAACGATTAGTAAAGAACCACTCATCCACCAGCTACTGTTCGCAACTCAAAAGCTACAACCCCCCCCCCCCCCCCCCCCAAAAAAATTTGGGTAAATCAGACGAAAGTATTCGAATTTTAGGTATACACGCAGGAAAACATAAACTGGATTTCTAAAATCAGGGAAATTCGAAGGTCGCAATCAAGATAAATTTAGGATCCGAAGGCGATAGGTGTCTGATATTTTACCTGCGTCGGAGAGAAGTGAAGCAGAATGACATTTTCTGGAGAGATTGGTTGAGAGCTCACAGTATTGGCGCTCGTACCCTTCAAATACGTCGCTCATCTTCAATTAAAGGTTTTCGATCTCAAAAAATTCAAGCTGAATCAAGAAATCTTATGGAGTTTCTGATCAAGCGGATCCTTCTTTAGATTGGATCGGATCTGGAAGGAGGAAAAAACACACAGTTCTTCTTTGCTTAAAGAAATCGAACAACTCGTCTTCTTCATTGGATTTTCTTTGCTGGGGAAGGAACAACCAAAGCGGTGCGTTTCATATGACACGTGTCAGCCACTGTGTATCAACCCCATGCCTGCACTCGATGCAAATGTAGGTGAGACAAACCAAACCGAACCAAACCGTTAGTTTTCATTTAATCTTGACAAAAACCGTCAATTTTTAGAGAGTTGTCCTAATTAATGGTCAATGGGTATGGATTGAAAAGACAATATTCATGGGTCTTCTTTCCGCTTAGGAAGAAGTGCGAGCCGGAGTTTAGTTTTAGTCCATACAATGCTCTTCTCAGTCTCCTAAGAACGAACTAGATGAAGAAACTGATCACCCTGGCGTAGGTGTATACTAAACCCGACTCTAAATCTAGAATCGTTTTCCATTCATGTAGAGCATTACGCACATCTTATTGGAACTGAGTATCAATGGCTACTTTCCCACTGTGGCATTTGCGACCCGTATCATAACTCATAAGTGGCTAGTACTAAAGTAATCTTTGCCATTGAAAGTTTTATCAAATCGATACCAAGATTGGATCGACCAGGTCAAATCTCTGCAGTTCATGTTTGACGCAGACTCCAAGGCCAACCCTCAAGTTATTAAGGACTTAGCTCACAACTATATGGTTTCAGAACAGACGAGCCAGGTCCAAGACCAAACAGTTGATGTGCGAATACAATGTGTTAGAGGCTTTCTCTGGGTGATGGAAATAAAGGGTGAAGGAAGCCTAGAGGTATGCTTTTTAATTATACACAAACCATCAATATAATCAAAGTCCAAAGCCCACAAGTAGAGACTTGTCAAACTGAAGCCGATCTTAACATTGATGAATAGCTTTCTTTAACTAAAGGCAATACACAAACGAAATTGCAACCAATGGTCAATGCAAACAAAGACCACTTCTTCTCTCGGAAAGAATATTCGTTTATGCAGAACCAAGATTACTCGTCCTAGGAAAAGACAAATCCTATGTGTCAGGAATCACAAATACTAGGCTACAACTGAACCAACAATAACCATGGCTAGAATTCTAATCTATTTTGCTAACCTATGTGGGACTCTTTGATAGTCTCATGAAATCATCTACCCTGCCCAGCTAGAGACCTCAGAGGCTGAGAGAGTCCCACTTGAGTAAAAATGGGGGAAACAAGCAGAGATTCTAAAACTATCTTAGCCAGGTGAAGAGAACCAACAGATATTATAGAAATTCAAAGTGGGATTGTTCGTGTACATCCTCATTCATCTACTCAGTAATTTTATTCTACAAGGTAAGATAAACAGGAAAATTGGGCTCTTATAGCTCATTCTTGACCTTTGCATCCCCATTTGGTAACACACTTTGCGATTGGGCCAGCCGTTTTGCTTCCTGAATTTGATGGAAATTTATTTATCACCTTGACTTACTGTAGTGTTTTAATGAAGGTGTAGCGACAAGCAATGTTAACAACTTACAGCGGCAGAGCTAGCACGGATTTCTCTATACATATCGACTTCATCGGGAAAAGTCTGTTCAAGCTCCTCCAGAATATGTTTTCTCAAATCCTATAAAAAGAAACATGTCGATTAAGAGAGTCATCTAAAGAATCATATAAAAACTAAGAATCAGTAGAAAAAAGGAGTCACCTTAAAAGCATCAGTCTTGCCCTTTGTAACTTGATTTCTGGCTATGCAGCTATTAAGAACATCCTTTGTAAAATCATCCGGGTTCTTCCCATCATCAATCAAGCTAAACCAAGAAGCAAAACAGCAGTAACATAACATAAGAAAACAAGTAAAAGTATCTATCTCCAAGTGCATTCTAGGAAAACTAAAAGGCCTTTTTTCTCACTTAAGAACCTCCATGGGGACCTGAAAGTTGCATTTCTCGGACAACTTATCCATATTATCCAGCTCCATCACAAGAGAATTGCTGCAAATATATAACACACATTCATTCAAACAAATACCGAAAACAATGATCTTTGGAACAGACACTGATGAGTAGAAAGAAGAGTTACAGGCGCTGGAGGAGATGGAGCTGAGATGCCGGTGTGAAAGAAGTGATGGTAAGGTGTAATTGATGAAGGACTCCCAAAGTTTTATCAATGGAGTTAATGACTTGGTTCAGATTCTCCTTTGATTCATCAGCAGCAGTCACAGTTGAAGTCCCGTCATTGGTTTGGTATCTCATCGTACCATTGCTCCCACCACTCCCACCAATCACTGCGCTTGCGTTCTGTGCTGGATCCATCACAAGCTGACACAAACAAACCATACAGCTGGTAAATTATCGCAAATTCAAAACAAAAATATTGAAGTTGGTACCAATTGGTATCAAAATTTCCAATTTTGTATGAAATTCATCAAAAAAAAAAGGAATCAAGAGAAGACTGAATCAACACCAAATAGAAACCCCCAAATCAATAACAATTAGCGTCGATCGAAATCCGTAACTTACCTACAACAAGGAGGTGGGAAATTCTCCGGATGTATTAGGTTTTCCTCCGAGCTCAAGGTGCTTCAACCTTAAGATTAAGATTGCTATGAAGAAGATGATTGGGTGCTTTACAATGTAACCTGAGAGTTTCACAGATGAATAAAGGCCGACGGAGCCAGGGAAGGAAGGAAGCGGAAGATCTTTGTTTTGGATCAGTTATTAATTACGCGACCTAATTTTAATGACCGACTCGGGATCAATTGCTGACGTGGCATATTTTCTTGTCTCGTTCTTGATTATTTGTATTAATAATGATCTCTCTTATAACATTTTTAATTCTAGTTTTTTACTATTGAAAAGTGTTGGCCGGATTATAGTCCTTTATCAGTGTTGTTCTAACTTAACAGTCAAATAAACAAAATTGTAATTCATATTTGATTTCAATACCCGTCTTTTTGGGATTTTGCCGTTTGCTCCATCAATCTAACTCACACTACATTGAGAGAAGATTACAGTCATTTAATCTTTGATTACACAAGTTAATTCTCTTTTTTTTTTTTTTTCCAAGCATAGCTTTAAAACTCAAAACAATAAGCACAACCAATCGAGAAGAGAAAATCTTCAGTTGTGTAGCTGTTTTCTCATGATCAGTTTTCCACTAGGTAGTGTACTAAAACGCACGTTGCCGAGATGACTGATTCTCTTCGGGAAGATTGAGTATTTGCTGAATCTGGTAATGAGCCTGCAAAAGATAATTCAACATAATTATTACCCGATGACACTTTATAAGACAAATGAACTACTATTACAAAGCAAGATAAGAACTTCAACTTACCAGTTTGATGCGCCCTTTGATCTGCGTAATAACACCAGTAAACTCTTCTAGTTGTCTGTTAAAAACAAAAAACCACCATTTATATAGTAATCTACATATAGTCACTATAATGTGCATTCGACAAGACATCTCATTCATCATATACGATAATACAACCATGTTTTATTCACCCAGAAGCAAACAGCAATGTAAGGCAACAAAAAATATTTTGACAACTTTGAGAAAAGGAGCATGTGGAGCAAAAAAAAGCAAAGATATATCATACTTTTTAATTCTTTCCTCCCTTTGTGAAATATAGTCAAGAGCTTCTTGCCGAGTGAACTCCACATAAAAGCCGAGCCCTACATCCATGAATATGTGCCGAGTATCTGGCCTGAGCTCAAACAGACACCCAAATCAAGTGTAAACGAAATCAGAAGCAAATCACCTCCAATTTTAATCCGCAGTAAATCTCAACATTTTCTGCTCAGTAATACATAACTAGCATCTAACATATAGAACACAGTTGAAGTTCACTATTTTGAAAGTTTGTGCTATTATGAAAATTAATTAAAGCTGCGTATGGAGAGTGTATGATATTTCACAGATAATGACTTTACTAAGATTAGACAAAAGAACCAAAGCTATAAGTGACGTACACTTCAGCTTGCATGTAAACTTCTGAACCGAGGTTGACCATTGTTTTGAGGCTGTTTACACCATTTTGCTCCAGAGTTTCTAGGTTTTTCCTCAAGTCAGAACTGGAGAGGGGGTAACAGTTAAGGAAACAAGATTATCCAACCGAGTACCCTATACAAAATAGCAAAGTATTGTGAACTGAATGACTACACCGAGAATAGTTCCTCTGGATTTGAAAAACACAAAACCAAGTGAAAAAGAGTGACTGCTAATTAAATCGTCATCTTTCATGGAGCTAAGACATGGGAGAAACTAACAAAACAGTAGAGATCAGCTTAATGAGATGCACATTTTAAGAAGCAAGAGTCTTCCCTATACAAAAGGATACAGTACTTTTTGTTCTTCGAAGATCTTGTCCCTGCAAAGCCAACAAATGCAGAGACCACGATTAATAAACCTTAAACAATAAGACTACATATAAATTAGCATGCATCATCACAACTTTAATTGATCTGAAAAGGAAGTAAATATAAATACCGTGAAGCAGTTGCGTGTACAAGCTTCTGTTTTAAACCTTTATCGATAATCTCCTCCAACAACTGCAAGTCCTTTTGACGTCCCTCATCCATTACTGCAACGCGACCAAAAAATATCAAGCTTAAGACTCTAACCATTGCGATGTAAGAATTTAACAACATTAGCATTAGGACCAGACCAGCAATACCCAAAAACACTGAAGAGTCAAATTAGCATTAGGACCAGACCAGCAATACGTTTGCAGAGTCTTGAGCTGTTCATATAAGATGTTATTAGAAGGACGATTTGAGGAAGTGTTCGGTGATCCAATCGCTGAGTTAAACCAGTTAAGGGAGACAAACGGTATTGCTGAGTATCACGCGGAATTTGAGTTGCTTAGAACAAGAGTGGATTTGACAGAAGATGAACTGGTTAGATCATATTTGGATGGTCTACAACCAGAAACTCAGGTGAATGTTAAGATGTTTCAGCCACAAACAGTGAGCCAATGTTTGTTGATTGGAAGGTTATATGAGCAAGCTCACCCTAAAATGGTTTCAAACCAATCATGGTCTGGTTCTAAATGGAGTGGATATGGTAATCAATTGAAGGGCATACTTGCGTCTAGACCAGTTACGGAGAAGGTTGTTCTTCTTACCAATAAGGAGAAATTGGAAGAGAATACATTTAAACTGCAACACAAGAACTTGAGAATTCTTATGATAAACTGTGATGAATATCAACTCTCTCGTGATGACAACGAGTTGGTAAACATTGAGGTTCCGACGTCTACTGATCTGTTGCTATCGAAGGAAAGGGATAGTCCACCAGAGATTGCAATTGGATGTGAATTAGAGGCTGGTGAAACAGATACATCGATTGATCAGAATCAGTTGATTCAAGAAGACGCCAAGAATCAGTCCACAGATTCATTTCATGAAACTAGTTTGCTTCACCATAAGAATTCGCTTCTCAAACATCAGGTATCAATCTCTCACTGGGAATTTAGCCATAGGTCTTCCATTGAATGTCTGGATGTTTATGATGATTGGCCATCTACAATTGTGAGGACACATCAATCGCAGTCAAATTTTGATCTTGAATATGCTGCTATCAATGCATACCAAGTGTGTGATTCAATGTCTCTGGGAACAAAACTGTTGACAAATGGGAGAAGGAAAACGTTTTTAAAGACTTGGAGATTTAAGTTTAAGAATAGGTGGACTCAAGAAGAACCTGCTGTGATTCGTTTTCTCATCAGGAGACATTTATACTTGAATTTTGATTGTGAAGCACCTGAGCTAGCTGGACGAAAGAGGAATCATGGTCTTTTATTTCGATTGCGCAGTAAGCAGAAGCAAAGGAAATGTCCTAAGTGTTGGATGTTCAAATTCAGAAAAAAGAAGATTGACCAACGGCTTGGCTACGATGTGATCGATACTTAATTGGAAAACAAAAAGACTTGGACAAAATGGAGGGTTAGGAAACATGATCATCTCTCTTGGAAAGAAGATGCAAGCGATAAAAGTCGGAGCAGATCAAGTCGTTGCATTGTAGAGGTGGATACAAAAGAAGACGACCAGAAGCAACAAGGAGATTTAGGCCACAGTTCTCTAATCATTGCTGTAGCAAATCGGAGTCACCTTTGGAGCACCAGTTACCATGTTTGGCATCGTTGGAAGGCTCGTGTTTTCGTTGAAATGATCTCAACCATGAGGGCATGGTTGTTTGGAGAGGAAGGATTTGATATAGGAAATGAAGTATGGGGAAGAATTTAATGAGAGATGGTTCAAAGGACTTTGTATGTTTTGCAATGAGCTAGAGACTCCAGATCATCATTTGCTTCACAAGAATTCAGGAATTCTCATGATAGATTGTGATGAAGAACAATCTTCTTATGATAGAGAATTGGTTGAAAGTGAGGTTGCCACTGAATCGATTAAAACTGAGCATGGAACAGTGAAGCGTGAAGCAAACGCGGACATGATTTTGGCAAACTTGAAGGACGAATCGATGCCACACTTTCAGGTACCAGTTTCTGATTCTGAGATTTTGAAGAATGTTGAACTTAAGGAAGAAAATTCAGTGTTTAAAAATCTAGCGTATGTAGTGAAGAACGAGAATCTAGATTTGAGGTTTGAGGTTGAAGGTGATGTTGAGAGGGGCCAGAAAGTGCAAAGTATGGAGAAAATTCGTTCTGTACCCCAGGTGTTCGGTAAAATGTCTCGACATGAAACGCTGGTAATAAAGAAGAAACAGAAAGGATTAAAATCTTGGAGGTTCAAGTTCAAACATAGAGTAGCACCAAGAGATTCCAAGTCTGGTTTTAAAGTCGAAATGAAGAAAAATCTGTCTAAAGAGTATCCCCGTTTGTTCTTGGCCAGCAATGCGACAACACTTGTTCATACATTGTTTGGGGGTGAGATGAAATTGAGTGGTTGCAAAATGCTTCTTCAATTGCTCCTTAGTGCTATACATAAGAAGCGGCAGAGGAAGACACCCAAGTATCATAAGACCTGGAAATTTAGGTTCAAAAACATGGATTTGCAGAGAGTTATGACACAATTGGATACAAGACACTTCATTTTCAGATGGGATAGTGAGTGTATTCTTCATTTGTCAACAGTTGTGCATCACTTAGAGACTTCACATAAACAATCTAGTTTTGCCCTTGATGCCTTACAATCAGATTTTGGTGTTGATGTTATCATTCTTCATGGAGAACAACAGTTTGGGTGTAGAGTTGTGATGTTAGACTTCAAGAACAAAGGGAAATTTAGGCTCTTACAATCATTTTCAAGACTGATATTGTTGGCTTTGATCAATCTTTGGTTTAGTAAGGCATATGAATTATCAGGACAGCTGAAGGATTCAAGCAATGGGGGGGCTGAGGGTTTTCCAATTCTGAATTTTGCTGAAGAACAACCTCTCTTATGGGTGCAGAACAGTTCAGAACAAATTCTCATAGTTTCAGAGCTTGAGAGTGGGCAGAGATTGATGAGGTTGTTGTTCTACCTTGGATTTCATAACAGGAGTTTGGAGACAGCCGCCTATTCGTCATGGGGAGTGAGATCACAAGAAGAAACCTCGAAAATGGGTCATTACTTGAGATTATTTGGAGATGTTTCTGTTGTGGAATATGTCAAGAGAGTTAAAGCTCTAAATGGTGAAATAGTCATTGATGAGTTTAGAGAGAGGAATGAAGTAGTTGGACTTCATACTTCGTTCGGCAGGTTGGAGAATGAGAAATGCTGTGAGCGTAAGAGTAGGAAGAAATGTCACAGTTATGTTAGCGTGTCGGAGCTACTTAAGTCTCACGGAGCTGGTATAGTGGAGAGCCTCACGTTATCTCTACTGATTAATGTTGCTTATGGAAAAAAATATGTCAGCAACAATGAAGCAAGATCAGACTTTTTGAATAGCTTGTCTGACGCTCTCATAGAAGCTAAGTATGTCAAGACCATGGAAGAGTATTCCAAGAATCATTTGGTTTCAACCCTCGCTTATGAATTGTTTCATTCTCCAAGGCCACCAGAACTATTTGTAGCAGAGAGAATGATGGCAACAAAAGTGGAAATGGAGGAGGATATGAACAAAGACGATCAGAAGCAACAAGGAGATTGGGACCACAGTTTTCTACTCTTTGCTGTAGCAAATCGGAGTCACCTTTGGAGCACCAGTTACCGTGTTTGGCATCGTTGGAAGGCTCGTGATTTGTTAAGTGGACCAATGAAACTATTGAGGAAGCAACTTGGGAATTTCTCTTTGACTTACAGAAGTGATTTCCAACATTTGAACCTTGAGGACAAGGTTCTTCGAAGGAGGGAGATTTGATACAGTAAAGCGAAGAGTATAAAGATTAGGACACGTGGAGGGTGGAGATTAGAAGTTGGGATCAATGGCTAGGATTAATTGCAGCTCAAGATTGTGAAGAAAAGCGTTAAAAGACAGCAAAAGCAGACGAGGGATCATTCATGAAAATTGCTATCTGAGATTGTATCTCTTTCTTCTTTTCTCTCTGAGATTTCTTCTTCTTCTTTGTTGATTTAACATTGAGACTATGGTGTGTACTCATCTAGATTAAGATCTCTCCGTAAGATCTTTGTCGTTTGAGATTTGGTTTTGCGTTTTATGAACGTTAATCCAATTTGTGTTTTGTGTTTTGGGATTTGTTTGTTTTTCTTATCAGTTTGAAAATGAAGAGTCACCTAAAAATTCAATATCTATATACAAGCTCACAAGAGCACTGAAACTATCCAGAAATTGCATCGAACAAATAAATGACCAACTTAGAAGCATTTCATCGAACAGGTGGTGAACAGAACACCACCCTAAGAGAGAACAAAGAATCACAAGATTCTACTTTAAATATGAGAATCACAGTGGTTTTCAAACCAAAAAAACTATTAAAAACCAATTCAACTATTTAGAAATCTAAGTCGAAAAACGAGAATAAATCAGAAAAAAAATAGAGAGATACAGAGAACAGCAAAGGTCCAAGAGAATTTGACTCACGAGCAAGGTGATGAGAAAGGTCTCTACACGACACGATTAAACAACGGTGCTGCTGTGGTGACAGCGATATTGAACGACGATGGTGCTGACGGCGAGTGGCACGGCGAGGGAGACGAAATTTGGTGGTTTTACAATTTGAAAGCTCGACTCCAGATTATTTAAACCAAGTGAACCGGTTTGCGATCACTTTTGGGTTTAACTTCAAGTCCTTTAGAATATAATTAATTTTCAGAAAAGCCCACCTACTTTTTAAACTTACTATTTTACGCCCAAGGTTTTCAAGACACACCAAATATTAAATCTAACGAGAAGGAAATGGTGAAAACGCAAAAACCAAATAGGATCAGAACTATGAACAAACTTGGGATGCTATTATTTTCAAATCGTAAACATAGATCATATATAACAAAAACCTCCAAAAAATGCAGCAAGTTTATTGGTGAAACAAAAAAAATGCTAAAGTAAAACCCCATTTGATATACATCTTCTTCTTCAAATAAGACGCTTCCATGTCCATTTGCGCGAAACGCAACAAATCTTGGACAGGCAAAACCATTACTCAGTATCCACAACAGCAACGGTTTCCATGATTGGCTGAGTTTCACTTCTAGAAGCTTCCATACTATAATAAACTCGGCAGCTAAAATAGAACACTGCACTCATCATCGAATCTATAAGTGTCACAAAGGAATACATCAACACCAAAAGAGGTCCTTCCCATAACCTCGAAGACCCATCTCCATAACTCACCTTCTTCACTCTGTGATCAAACAATCCTTCCACAAATGCCAATCCCAAAGTTGATCCAAGGAACATCAACAAACCAACCTGAATCTGCCCTTTTATCAAATCACTAGCTCTCATCAATGCTCCTAACCCTGAGACATCTTCCAGAACCGAGATCACAATCGCGGTGTTGCAGATTATGATCGCGTTGGCGAAAACTACAGAGAATGCTAAACCAACTAAGATGGCTCCATAAACACTGAAATCGGGAGAGAAGCCGAGAACAGAGAATGAACTGCAGATCGATACAAGAAGAACGCAGAAGAAAGTGAAACAACCAACAATCAGAATGCAAATCCAAAGGTAAGTGAACACAACTCGTCTCCATATCTTCTGCGATGCAACAAAGAACTTGCTAATCTCAGCTTTTTCCCTAGAGTAAGTGCAATCCACTGAGTAAACCACAGCAGCTCTAGACAAGAGAGACACAGTGATGAACAAAGGGAAACACATTGCCGATGAAACAGCTGTTTCAGCGAATTTCTGACAAGAGTGTTTGACAAAAGACTGCAAAGGAAGACCACTTGACTTTGCCACTAAGAGTAGCTTCACTGTGAGTTTGTTCACTAATGATTGATCAACTAAAAAGTTTGGTAAAAGCAAGGCAGAGACAGGACAGATCAAAACAGCAGTAGTTATCATGAAAGCACCAAGATTGTACCGGAGGATTCGAACGCTTTCTCTGAGGATCTCTAACGCATTTGAAGAGTGAAATTGCTTGTGACTGTATGATTTTAGCTCCGGTTTCCGCAAAACCAGATTCGTTGTTTCCGTCTCCATTTTTTCCGAGAGTGAAGTGGATTTCAGTTGAGTTCGAGATTACATACCATGAATCCTGATTTCACAAGCAGCCGGATAAAATTGAAGCAAAGAGAAGATCTTTCAGATAACCCAGATTTGCAGGTTGCGTAAGAAACCAAATTGGAGTGACCCAATTGAATCGTAGGCTCCTTTAGCTCAGTAAAAAAGAAACGAATCCTGGAACCGGATCTCGACGATGTTGTCTACGTTCCTACAAAATTATTGTTTGAAGAATTATTTTTTAAAAGAAAAAAAAATTGAATGATTTCCAATTTTGTCGGTGGCACAAGTGAACATGCATTTGTCCCCTCGAGAGATAATCTTCTTTCTCATTCACGAACTTAAAGCTAAACCGCTAATTTAACTGACGCCTAAAAACAATAAACCGTAAACCCGGTTTGGAAAATTGAGTTAGGCCCAATAATAGCCTTGTTATTTTAGATGGCTCTTAATGGGCTTCTTTTGAAAAAAGGAAATTTTGCTTTAGGAAGTAAAAGAAGAATATTTCCGGTGGACGGAAATGGCAAGAAGGGACGAGTGAGTACGATGAAGTTGAGTTAGAGCGGAGAGTGAAACGCCGTTGACCACTAAAGACGAAAAGCTATGGAGCTGAATCTCTCTGAGAGTCGGAGCAGATCAATTCGTTGCATTGTGAAACTTGGTTTGTCTTTTGATCCGGCTCTTTCTTTCTTCACATCATTGCTCGATGGATTCTTAGATCGCATTTTTGTTGTCTCTGTCTTATGGGTTTGATTCTGATTTGAATTTTTCAATACCACCAATGAGGAAGGACTCTAAAGTTACTTTTTTTTTGTCCTTTCTCATCAATCTTACCTGTGTAGACTGTGTAACAGCAATATGACTAAACTTATCTGATAGGAGGTGCGGCGATTACTCGCAAGAACGAGCTGGAGAAGATTCACGATGAGAATTTAGAGATCGTGGCGTGTCAGTTACGTCAGGCTATGATGGAGGGTACAGTTAATAGCAAGGTTATTGGAATGGATTGGAGCAAGAGACCTGGAAGCTCTGAGATTTCTTGTAATGTGGATGACTTAGGTGATCAAGAGTCTTCTGAGTTTAGCAAATTCGTTGTTGTTCACGGCGCAGGTTTAGTTGGACATTGATTCATCTCTGCTTTTACTCTTATAATGAAGGATCAAAGCATATCTTTGATTAGTTCTTAAAGATCATTGACCTATGTGTTGTTCTAATCTGTGTCATTAGGTTCCTTTGGTCACTTTCAGGCCAGCAGATCTGGTGTTCACAAAGGAGGACTTGAGAAACCTATTGTCAAAGCTGGTTTCGTTGCTACTCGTATATCTGTGAGACTATCTGCTAAAAGCTAATACTCTTATTTGAGCTACTCTGGAGTTGTTCTGATAGTTTCTCTTTCCACTCCTTTGCAGGTCACAAATCTTAATCTTGAAATTGTACGAGCACTTGCCCGAGGTACCTCTTATGTTTATTTACTTTCTTTCCTTTGGAATTATGCTTTGCTGAGAGGAAAAGATGAATTTGGAAGCTAAACGTTATGCTTTCTTGCAGAGGGCATTCCTACTATCGGCATGTCTCCATTTTCATGTGGCTGGTCAACCTCGAAAAGAGATGTAAGAGCCAACTGAATTTCCTTTCTCTTTTTCTTCACATATTTTCCTGATCTGAAGCATCTTTGGTTTAATTCTAATCAGACGGCTATTTGCATTAGGTGGCTTCTGCGGATCTATCAACCGTAGCTAAAACAATAGACTCGGGATTTGTCCCTGTAAGTTTTGAATCCCACCAGTGGCTTTAGGTAGATGTTTCCCAAAGTCTATAGACCGTAATTTTTTAACTGTCCTGGCCAGGTTCTCCATGGAGATGCAGTGCTAGACAATATACTGGTAACATGCTCTCCCAGGATACCAAACATCTGACTAGATTCTTGTCCTTTTAGAATTTGAATCGCTGAAAACTTTTTTTTCTGAACAGGGCTGCACCATATTGAGTGGTGATGTTATCATCCGTCATCTTGCAGATCATTTGAAGCCAGAATACGTTGTCTTCCTCGTATCCTTTTCACAATAGATAAAATCACATTTGCTTTTCTTAATTTCTGTTCTATCTCTCCCTCTTCCTATATATATATACTTTGTTATCTCTGTAACTCTTTACAAAGACAGACGTACTAGGTGTCTACGATCGACCACCTTCAGAGCCTGACGCTGTGCTCTTGAAAGAGATTGGTTAGTTCCAAAGCTGACTGTTTTTTGTTTAAAACGTTTTCACGTCTTGGCCTAATCCTAACAGTTCATGCAGCTGTTGGAGAAGATGGAAGCTGGAAGGTTGTGAATCCAATGTTGGAGCACACAAACAAGAAAGGTAATAAAAATAACCAATACTCTACAAACTATGCAATAAGTCTGAGAGGTTAGTAAAACTAAAACCTGTCTGATTTTGGAGTCAAACAGTTGATTACTCCGTTGCGGCCCACGATACAACCGGTGGAATGGAAACGAAGATATCAGAAGCTGCCATGATTGCAAAACTTGGAATCGATGTCTACATTGTAAAGGTAGACTAAAAATATATTTTGCCTTTTAACGAACCTTTATCTCTTTAAATAAAGATAGAACTCTTAAGCAAGCGGAGCACCATTTTGTTTTCTTTTTGATCTCCTAAACAGGCCGCGACGACTCATTCACAGAGAGCTCTCAATGGCGATTTGAGAGATAGTGTTCCTGAAGACTGGCTTGGTACTATCATCAGATTCTCAAAGTAGCATAATCCCTGACACTAACTCGACTTTTGAAGAGAGAAAACAATGACCTCTTCTTGATAATGCTGTTTGTGTTTATTACCAGACTTCTTGCATGGAGGACAATATCGTGTAGCTAATTGAACGAATGTTAAAAAGATTCTAAACCTTGGGGAACTTTTTTACTATTTTTTCCCATAAGTAAGCGAACACCAGCCCCACACAGCTATATATTTAAATAGTCTTTTAAGACTATCTCATGCAGGCAGCAATCTCAACCTAGCTTATCATGAGTGTCGTGAAAATGGTAATAACAATTCCCCAACACAACCACCTTGAGCACAGAATAAGCAAAGGGGTTTAAGAATAACATCTGATAGGAAACTTTCAATGATTCAACACAAACTTTTCAACAATCCAAAACCAATAGATATGGTTGTCTTGCAACAAGAAACACACACATGGTCTAAATTAGGAAAAAGAAAAAACATCTTTTTGTTCTTATAACATTGACATCTGTTGCCAAACTGGTAATAATATATGGAATGATCCTTGTTTACTTGCCACCACCAACTTCCTTCACGGCACAGATCTGCTCCTCTCCCATGGAAGACATGACAGACACAACAATATCCTTACCCTCATCGAATCCACTCCTCATCTGCATTTACAATTATCCACAATTGTTTTCAATATCACAATTCCAAAGATGAATTCAAGTCATCTAGTGTGTGTGTAAAAAGACAAGAAACTAACCTGGGCGGTGAGAGCATCATCGGTGGGAAGCTTGAGATCGTCCTTGGTGCCACCACTGTCGGTCAGAAGGCTAACCTGTAAAGTAAACAAATAACAAAATTTTCTAATTTCAGAAAATGTCCAGGGAGAGAAACAAAGCTGAAAGTGGGTATGAAGAAAGACATACAAAGCCATCCTCAGTGATATCAATCAACTGGTAATCAACACGGTTCACATGTGGAACCTGACAAAAGAAACAATCTCGAATCATCAGATCATAAATTTTGTCGAATACAAAAGTTGAAATCTAGTTAGCTGTTTGTGTTACTTACATCACAATTGTGGGAAGAGGGAACAATATCTTCAAGCTTCTTAGCAGTGAAGATATCAATGGCAACAAAGTGACATTTAGCGTGACCGTGCTTGCCAGTCTTTGAAGTCGAAACCTCAACAACCTATCAAAATCAATACCAAATCAACGCTATGTTCTCCATGTCTATCAGATCAAATCACACACAGCAAAAGCACAAAAGGCGTCTGATTTTGCTCGATTTCTATCTACGTTTATCATCATTTCGCAAATTCCACGAATCATCAACATCAACGATTCATCTAATTACAAAAGAACTATCGATCATGAAAACCGCAACCGAAAGATAAAAGCACAGAATCACAACAATAACTCAAACCTAAAAAAAACAAATCCGAGAAAATAGATCAAAATCAAAGAGCTATTACTATACACAGAGGAAGATCTAGAATCAGGTAACAGAGATCGAGAGCGATGATCAATGAGGAAATCGAAATCAGACCTTGCAGGGACGGTTTTTGATGACGATGTGACCACCTTTACGGATGTTACCGGCTTGCTGAGGATAGGTCTTGGAAGCTCCGGATTCGCTAGACTCGAAGTGGTGCTCGTCGTCCGACATGTTTTCACAGATTTCAGGAAGAGAAAGAGAGAGGGGAGAGAGGTTGGAGGAAGAAGATGAAAAAACCTAGAAGAGAGAGAAGTCAGCGAAGTGATGTCAATTTTTATATAGAGAGGATGAGGAAGGAGGAGGAGGCCCCTTTCTAGGGTTACTGTATTATTATCCTCTTTTTCAGCCGTTGGATTTACAGTATCTCAACCGTCCAGATTTACCCCATTTTTATCCTTTGCTCTGTTGCATCGCGTGCTTTCCACGCGGCCCCACTTTTAGCTTGCGGCGTCTAATTCCTCATTTTTTTTCTTTTCTTTTTTTTTAATTAAAATGAAACTTTTGTATAAAAAATGAATCTTTTGGTTTCTCAAAAGGCCAGATTTAGCATTAAGGTTGGACTTTTCATAATACAGTACAACATAATTTTATTTTGTGTAAAAAAAAACTACTTGCTAATAAAGCTATCAAGTCTGGAGTTAGTCTGGTGGTCCACTATGAATACTTGAGGAGGTTTCTTCCCTGCAAGATATACAAATACAAGTGTTAGTAAAGATGCTTGTTGAGTGATGAAAATGATAAATAGACCATTCAGGTAAAAGAAACTCAATTCTTCTTTTACCTTCTTGATATGTATAGCTTGATATTTGGGTATTTTGGAAGCTGAATGAAAGAGATTAAAGAGTTATCAACAAGTAGCTCGAAGCAAAGGTGTTAAAAACAAGAAGAAACTGTGTTTCTTAATTAGTTACCTCCAAGACCCTTCTTCTACTTTGTATGGTAACACTATTCGTTTGTATGGCAAGAACGTGAAGTGAATCCGGATTCCTAGTATAGATTATGAATTGTATAATCTTAACGTGAAGTGTATGTGATGCATCTGATGGCACATCCACTTGTGATGCGTAAAATCGAAAAGGTTGATTTAAGTAACACAAAATCATATATGTGCATTTGCTGATGCAAACTACCAATCCAAACCCAGATCCAGCAATGCAGGACATCAGATCGATCAAAATTCACCGTCAAAAGAATCTCCTCAATCACACTCATTGATGCCAAAAAAAAACAAAGAACATATAAGTAAGACATGAGTTCATTGATGGAGTTATGGTTGTGGAATTAGTATTCTGAAACAATTTGTTGACAATTAGTATAGACAATCTATCTGAAAGCAACAAAAGCCTTCAGTTTGAAAACTGCAAATCCGAAATGTTACCTCTAGAATAAAATTTCTCCTATATAACTTAGCATTTTAGTAAGATGCTCTATTCTTATCAAAATAACTAATATTTTTCATCACACTAGATTGCAGTGTTATTGTTGACAATTACGGACATGAAAATGGTTTATGATGTTTGTCTATCCATAAATTATAAGGCATGTTTAACCACTTTAACTGGTTACTAATTGGAAATGTAAATTGAGGTATTAAGAACTTTAGAACAGTGGTAAGCTAGTAATAGGACAACGCAAACTTTTCCAATTTCTCAAGATCAGATTGTGAAAACTTAACATATGAAAATGAATTGTGGTTCAAGTTCTTGAGATGAGTTATTGGCTTACCTCTTTCATGAGGTTCAACAATGGATGTTTGCAACATCATCATGTCTTCCAATCGTATCAATAGTTCAAACATTCAAATCGTACCTAATAAACAATTCAAGTATTGAATTATCGTGTCTAAGATGCATATTTCCCTATTTTAATTCAAACACAAGAACTCAATTATGAGGATATCATTATCAAACTAAACAAAACCAAAAAAAATTAATTTTTCGTAATCTTTCGAGACATACCTTCGGATGAATCCATCGGAGCCAGTCGTAAAAGAAGCTTGTCAAATTAGCAGCATCTGATTGCAATTGTAGAGTTAGTGAAGATATAATATCTACACATTGTACAATCTCAGATACTGCACATGATAATCAAGCAAAACTAAAAATAAATGCACAACAATCATCGTTACACGGTTATTGATTTGGAAGCAGAGAAACGAGAAGAAGAAGAAGACGCTTACAGAGTTGCAAGAAGAAATACAGAGGCTATTTTGACTCAGGAGAGAATCTGAGCCTGGAAATTTGCGAAATTTGCGTAGTCGACTTCGACCCTTGAGTTCTAGACTATGACCGCTCATGTTTCAACTCAGACACAGTTATTGGGAGCTTTTGTTGTGACTTGTGACGCGTCCCGCTTACAAAAATTCGAAAACCTCCACTAAACAACTTGGAAGGAGTTTGGGTTCTTGCGCTGGATAATGGGCTAATTAGGCCTGATAATATACGGCCCATTATCTTTCCAATGTTCCTCTTTCTTTTCTTTATCTTTTTTACAAAACCATTGTTCCTCGACTTTTTGTATAAATCTTTTTAATCATTTGCAAATATATAGGTGGAACTTATTTTTATACGATTTAACCAAAATGTCATTGTCCATATCACATAAGTATAATTCTTTTATTAAAGGGATAACGTATAATCAGACAAACTAACCGGCGCTTGTACCTCGGTTGGTAAAGGAGCCTCGGCTGAGGTGCCCGCCATCCCGAGTTCGAGTCCCGGCCACGCGGGGATTTACCTGGGCTTTCTCGCGCCTCCCAGACCGCCATGGGCCATAGAGTTGAGCATCCCTTCGGGGTTAGGAGGAGATAAGGCTAACCATGCCCGAATCCGCTCTCGACTAAAAGACCCATGTCGAATAGTCAGATGGCCAAAGGCGGTCTGGACACTGGGTTAACAAAAAAAAAAATCAGACAAACTGCTGTGGTATCGTGTAAAACAGTAACTATATATCAACGAATAATATGTATAGATAGCAGCATAACCACAAACAAAATAAAGTATTTTGTATAAAATAACATATTATTTGTTTTTAACACTTACCGTAGTAAATCATTTGGAGATAAAAAAAAAATTATCAGGGACGTTCACTTAAAACCTGTCACGTGTCAGGAGGTCTGAGGACTAAAAAGAATGCTTTTCAGGGATAGTGGCAGTTAAGGTAATAATCTTCACAAAACAGCCTTTTTAATTGAATAGTACGGAGTATTTTAATTTGAGTAAGAGCTGAGAGATGATTAACCAATCAGGGACGAACCAGAAACAATGTTTTTCTCTCTAACAATAATAATCCTGAACTCGTAATTATCTACAAACCCAGGGGTCCTTTATATATTTGCCACTCAAACCTAAAAACTAAAAACCTCAAAGTTGGCTCACAAGTGGGACCCACTGGCTTTTGGTCTAACTAACTTTTTAAACAATTGATGCTTAATTTAGAAACTAAATATTGTTTTCATCATATATGTAAATTAGAAGTTGTGATGAATATTTGGTTCGAATAAGAAATTTTTAAATTTAGCATGCTTTTTCAGCTTATAATTTTTTACGTCTACAATATGCTAATTATTCTCTAAAATCTGCGGATGAATTTGGACCAGTTTGCTGTTTTTTTCTACATGAATTCTTAATTATTTGTTGATGCATTGTTTCCTTATATTTATAGTAGATCGGGTGAGGTTATAGACGTAAATTGCTGATATGCACACCATTGCACGATTTTTAAATTAATCATATATTAAAATATTTGTTTAAGGAATTAAATAACAAAGGGAGAAATAAATAATATTAGGCTGTCATTTAAATGTTGTTTACATGCTAAATAAAAGGATTACTTTTTTTGGTTCGTACCTTATTTCTATGCCAAGTTAATGTCCACATTCAAAGAGAATAATAGAATCTAGGATAAAATCGTATATTGGATTTGAAAATTTAGGTTTATTTTTTTTATATATAAACGGAATTTTGGCTATATGATACGTTATTACACCGAAAATAGAAGAAATCTTGGATTCAAGAAATCAGAAAAAGAAAAACTAATTTGTAAAAAGTTAAGTTGACCATAAACAATAACAGCACTTTAGTCACTAAAACAATTTGCCCAAAAAAATAAATAAATAAAATAAAGTCACTAAAACAATGATTCTTTGCTGTAAAAACAAATCGTCTTCAAAGAATTTAATAACAAAAAAATGATTTTAATTCTAGACATTAGAAATTTTAACTTCAAAACGATATATGTTCATTTATATTAACATCTTTTAAGTACATTTTGAAGAGTATTTTTTATTTTTGAAAATAATTACAATGAATGCCATTAGATTCACTTATGGATAGATCAATCTTTATGGTAAGATTTTTCGAGATAAAAAAAAACATTAATAAGATAGATATTTAAAAGATTTTCT
This sequence comes from Erysimum cheiranthoides, assembly GCA_011420285.2. Lineage (NCBI taxonomy): Eukaryota > Viridiplantae > Streptophyta > Magnoliopsida > Brassicales > Brassicaceae > Erysimum > Erysimum cheiranthoides. The sequence continues at coordinate 15,832,509 of CM022176.2, read as the reverse complement.
TGTTAAGATTTAAAATTATAATTCTCCTATCATCCTTATTTATCCTTATTTGATTTTATTTTTAGTTGTAAGCCATCTTATTCATCTTTTTAATCAATTTACAATCTTTTTGTTTTGTGCAGCAACTACGAACCCATCTTCTTCTTTGTCAGCTCTCATTCTTATCACTTTTGATGAGAATAAATTAAATCATTTAAGTGAGCACAAAGTTAGTACAAATAAAGTTATAAACAAATCATCGAATATGGTGAATCATATATTGATCTTCAAGATTCTCATAGTAAATCTGATATTTTTGGTCATTTAAAACAATTATAATGACTCAAATGAATAGGGAGAATTGAAGATTCCAAAATATTAATCAGATTGAAACAATTGCAATGACTTTTGTTCATGATTTATCTCGAGACTTGTGCACCTGATTCATTATGAAAATCGAATGAATTTGTCATCATGTCTAAATTCTAATGACAAACTTTGGTTTAACGCTTCAGGTAAAATGTTTTACTGTTATGTAAGATTTATATATAGAGATTTTAAAAAACTTGTATTTTTGAGAAAAAGTACAAACCTAACAAAATGAAACGTGGCTTTATGAAAATCTTTTTTATTTTATTTTTTCATATAAAAATAAAATGTGTCTTTCAATTGTTAACTCTGAAACATTTTCATTATTTCATAGATGACATGTGTGCAACTTTTGTTTTTAGTCAAAACCAATAAGAATGTTCATTTTTGTTAAACAAGTTATATATAAACAAAAAATATATATATATATATATGTAGATATTTTCCATTTAAGTTTTTAATTCAACAAAGAGTTGCAAACTCATATTTTTAAATTACCATTTTGAAAATAAAGAAATTATGAAGAGTTATAAAAAAATTTCAAACTTGTTACGTCCAATGAAAAAAACCAATTTAGCGCTAAGAAGTTGAGATTAAAAAATAGTTATAGAATTAGAGATAGTAAATAATAGCGATAAGAGATAACATTTCAATTAGTTTTTATTAGTAAGAATTGATGGTATGATAGCACAAAAATAATATTTAGATATATAATATAAAAATAAATTAGAAAATAAGGAAATGATAATCTTAAGAAAATTGTGATTTTCTTTATATTGAAATCTAAGCATTTTAAAAAATATGAAGATGACAACTATACAATCTTTTTTTTTTTAATTCAAACCAGTAAAAAAAATTCCATTTTGATCATTTTTCTTAAAAGTTACAATACACAAAGAATTTTCATAAATTTTTTAAAAGTACCAAAATTTTATTTTTATTGATATATCTAATATGATATGTTACAAATTTTTCGTATAGTCCTTAGATATTTATATTTATGTATATATTTTATATAAGGTGGTATATTATCTGAATATGTTACCATATATTTTAGTCAATTTTATATTCAAAATTTCAAACTGTCAATACCATATTTAGATTTATAATTCTTTTTTATAAAAAGTCTTATTTAAAAATTTTTGATAAAATTTATTTAGAACATTTATTATAAAAGAAGTTAACACAACAAAAGTAAAATGTGATGATCTTTCAACTTTGGAGTTTGGACCACTAAATTATTTCAGAGATGACATGTGTATAAGTTTTGATTTTAATCAAACCAATAAGAAGTTGAGTTAAAAGATAGTGATACATTCAGAAGTAGTAATAAATAATGCCAAGAGATGACGATACAATTATAATTTTGATTGCTAAGAGATTAATGTACGTGAAAGATATCAATGCTAGAAATAATATTTCAACTAAAAGTATTAGAAAAAAAACTTTAAAATTTTGTTTAGTTGTATAAGTGTATAACTATATATGCATACATTTATATATACATGTACTTTTACAAAAAAAAAAAAGAATGTACTGTATAGCCTTACATGGACATATACATATACGTATGTGTCAATTTTCGCATGCATATACAAATAATTTAACTTAATTTATCCAAATTTTCAAATTGTCAATATTATATATATACTTTTAATGTCATATTTACATAAAATTGTAAATTAATTGTCTAACTATTTTATTTTGTATTATAGTCAATCTTTTTGCCGACGAATTGTTTCCTAATATATTCAAAGTTTTAAAGTTTCAAATACAATATTTACTCTTAATGGCAGATTTAGTGCAATTTAGAACCATAAATAGGGCAAATTAAACAACCCTTAATGCATGCATCATAAGAAATGTGAAAATGATTAGATCATAAAAAAAAAAAAAAAAAATACAGAGAAGACCGAGTGTTGACAAAATATCATGTCACTGTTATTAGAACCCTATTTAATTTATATATTTATATTTAGAGAAAACACCAAATCCGAGAAAATGAATAATAAAAAAATAATGATAATATAAAAGGTCTTATTCTTTTATTTACTTCATTCGTTAAAGAATCTGAGAGATAGAAAAGCCAGAGAGAAGGAGAGAAAGAGAGAGAAACAGAAAAGAGAAGAGAGAGAGAGTTGGCCCAGCGGATCGAAGAAGACGGCTTAAGCTCTCTTCTTCTTCCATGGAGTTTTGATTATTTGGCACTTGCTCTTCTCTTGTTTAAGATTTTTTTGTTACTTCAGATTTATATTCTATCTCTCCTGATATAAAAAAAATTGGGAGTGAATCTAGGGAGCATTTTTATTCTCTCTTTTTTTTTTATATATTTATTGTTTCATTTTTCGATAATTTGTCGCCGATTTTAGGGAAAATTTTTATCTGTTCAAATTGCGATCAGAAGATGTGGGTCTGAGGTAAAATCTCTATCACCGGATTTATATTTTATTTTATTTTATTTATATTTTTTCAATGGTTCGTCTCTTTATTTTATTCATTCTTCTAGATGATTTGTCATGGATTTTTGTTGTTGTTTATTTGTGTTATTGTTTTTGATGAAATTAGGTTTAGTCATTTTAAGTCAATCTGATCCAGAATCTAGCTTCTGTTTCTGATATATTAATGTTCATTTGTCAGTGAATTTGTTCGATTCTTTTTCACTTTTTTTTTTTTTTTTTGTAATTGTTTTTGGTATTGGGATTAGTTTGCGTGTAATTTGGTTTTTCATTGATGATGATTCGATTAGATGCAGCTCTCTCTATTTGCAGAATCTCGGATTTTAGATGCGACAAAATAAATTGTGATAGATATGATCATATCTCAATTAATTTACTTTATCTGGTGTTATGCTGTTTCACGTGTATTTGTGAATTTTTGTAGCTTTTATAAGTTTGTTTACATATTATGAATTAAAGCTGCACGAGTTGTGTTATTATTTAGAGGAATTGAAGTAAACAGTCACACATTCTGAAATGAGAGATCTCAGTGAAGGTTTTAATAGTTGCAGTTCCTCAGTGTATTGCGGAGATGCAAATTCGCGGTATGGGCGGGGATATCAGACTGGTTTCGCAATGAGAGATGCGGCTGATTCATCATCATACTCAGGATACGAGAAAGATTTCATGAAACAAACAATGCTTGAGCACGAGGCTGTATTCAAGAATCAGGTAATTACGGTCTTTAGGTTTATTTCCTAATGCTCAGGTAATTAGTTACTCAAGTGGTTCATTTATGAGTCTACTGATTTTGATTTTTTTCTTGTTTGTGTTACGTAGGTGCATGAGCTTCACCGTTTGTATAGGATACAGAGGAATTTGGTCGATGAAGTAAAGGGAAAGAACTCTAATGAAGATATGAACGTGAGTGATCATCATACATCTGAAAATGCAAGTAAAAGGAAGTTGCCTGGATTTCTCGTACCAAACTCAACATATGGAGAAGGAAGCAGCTCTCAAGTTTACAACAGTCGTTTTCAAAATGGGGGTAGTTCAAAGGATGGGGATGTGTCCGAGGTTGGACCTGTGAAGGCCAGGAGAAGAATGATTGATCTTCAACTGCCAGCTGATGAGTATCTTGATACTGATGAAACTAGTGACACCGGTGAGAATACAATCTTCCCTCCATACAAACAGTCGAAATCAGGAAGAGGGGATGCTTCTCGTCAGAGCAATACTTCAGGATCTTGCTTGGATGTGAAGAACAACAATGGCTTAGCTGACTTGAATGAGCCACTCAAATGGCAAGATTCTGAACCTGTTGCTCTGTCCAGGGACATGTATCCTCATTATGGAAGAAACAATGCTGATGTTCAAGGTCATTGGTTGGAGAAAAGCCGAAGCCAAAATGGATGGATGGTCCTTGAAGCAGGTGAGATTTTCTTAATAATTGGCTAGTTACAGGTTCTTCATTTACATTCGATTTCTCTAATCTATGGAATGATATGAAACCAAGGGCAAGGTTTTTATGTGTCCTTTCCTGCTCCATATGTTTTATTAGCAGAAAACATCTCTGAATAGTTTCTTATTATGCATGTACGTGTCATGGCTTATTGAATGGTTTTGAATTGTGTGCTGATTCAGTGATATGTTGCCATTTTTGCCTATCTTCTCAAATATTTTAACGTGGCTGTGTGTTTATAGGGAACGATAGAAGCACTCAGAGAGACCAGCTGCATATGCCTTCCCATTCTGTACAAGTATTTTCTAATAATGCATTTCAACCTCGGAGCTATCCTACAACTGACCATAGCAAGGTAAGATTCTCCGGGGAAAGAGCATATCGTGAGCTGGAAGTTCGTTCAAAGAATCCTCAAGTTTCTTATGATAGCTACGTGGAATCAAGTGTGGCATCTAATGCTCCAAGATTACACAATGACTACCGCCCTGACTTTGTCAGACCATGGAGCCATTGGTCTTCATCATGGGAGAACCCTATGAACGGCTCTCATCAGAAATCTTACCCAGTTCAGACGAACCCTTTCATGAATTTTGACACACATGCAAGAGCAGATTCAAGTTATGAGACGAGAAGCCGTGTCTCTAATGGGCTTTATCAAGGATTTCCTTCAGGGTCAAAGCAGCCGTTCTTTAATTTCCCATCAACCGGCTTTAAACCAAATGCTTCTTTAGGCGAGGTTGTGAAGAGCCAGAGTTTTGAAAGCCTCCAAGGGCCAAAAAAGCAGGAACGCTCAGCTGGTTTGCCCTGGCTAAAACCTAAGCTACCTTACAAAAGTGAAATATCCAATGGCTGCTTTGATTTGAATGCTTCGACAAATCAATTCATGGATGGAACTGACACAGAGGAAGGCCTGACTAGTGCTTTTCCTCAGAAGGGTTTGCGATCTGCTTCATACTCTAATAATGCAAACATGGGAAGAGTTGAGATGATCAAGTCTCATAGTAGTACACCGATTATTGGGGGCCCAATCTTTGAGAAGCAATATATTTGCAAGCAGGAGCACACACCCCTTATCTCTCATTCTTTGTGTATTGCTGATCAACCCAAGGAAGTAAATCACTTGGTGAAACGGGACCTCGATATCAACTTGCCATGTGATGCCTCGGTTTCTGTTGACCAGCATGGTGCTAAAGCCTTTTGTGTAGACAAGGAAAATGGGAACAAAGCTGCCAACTTCAGACAGTACATTGATCTGAATTTATGTGCTAATGAGGATGATGAAGATTCCGGCTTGCGTTCCAGTCTGAGAGTGAAAACAAAAGCAAGAACTTGGATAGATTTGGAAGCTCCCCCTTCTCTCGAGAGTGAAGAAGAAGGAAATAGCTCGCAGGAGAAAACAAATGAAGAAACTTGGGGATTGATGCAAGGCCAAGACGGGAACTCTATGAATGAACTCATCAAGGTAGCAGCAGAAGCAATAGTTGCCATATCGTTGTCTGATCACCGACGCCATCCTGATGACGCAGCTTCCTCTTCAACTGAGAAGGCTTCGAAAACCCCGCTCTCTTGGTTTGCAGAAATAGTCACTTCTTGTGGTGATGAGTTAGAAAGAAAGGTTGATGGTTCTCCAGAAGCCACAGAGTTTGAGGGTTACCGGGAAGAATATTCTTCTGGGGAGATTGATTACTTTGAAGCCATGACACTAAATTTACAGCAGACGAAGGAAGAAGACTACATGCCAGAGCCATTAGTTCCTGAGCATCTGAAATTCGAGGGGACGGGTATTAACCGGCCAAGAAGAGGACAAGCAAGACGAGGAAGACCAAAGCGGGATTTCCAGAGGGATATTCTCCCTGGACTCTCTTCTCTATCGAGGCACGAAGTCACTGAAGATATCCAAATGTTTGGAGGGTTCATGAAAACCAGAGATTGCACCTGGAATTCTGGAGTGGCTGCTCGACGGAACTCAAAAAGAAAACGACTGGTCACTAACATAAGCCAAGCTCCAGTTTGCCCGTCAATGGCGCAGCCAATGAATGAGAGCGTAGCAGTGGTGGGACTTGAAGACAGTAAGCTCACAGGATGGGGACAAGCAACAAGAAAACCGAGGGGACAAAGGTGCCCTCCTGCAGGTAATCCCGCAACCGTGATCTTAACATGATAGTTTCAGGAAACAATCGGAATTTACCAAACTTTGAAACTCTATAGAGGGGTATAAAACAGAGAGATTATAACAATCATTTATACAGTAGACTGATGTTGTTAATTGTTCTCACCTATTGGGGTGATTTGTGTCTTTTTGTATATCTTGTCTTCTGTAAGATGGACCAAACATGATTTGCTTTGTATTATAGCCTGTTTTGGTTATAAAACAGATGTCACTACTTAAACGGAACCAAATACTTAATCAAATTAAACTTGACCTTTAATCTAGGTCACAAGTCACAACATTTAATTGGTTGCGTATTACATATATTGATCCTTGTATCATAGTTGTGTTTTGTATGCAAAAAAAAAACAATGTAAAAAAAGTCTTCATAGTTGTTATTTAAAAACTCTATTGACCAAATTACAGAGGAACACTTAATGCCAAGAGTTTCTTCTTATACGCCAAATGTGGTCCTCTTGCTTTCTTTTTCCTTCTCATAATTGTGTTACTGCCCTATTTCAGTTGAATTATCATTGAACTCTGCCCCAAAAGCACCAAACTTTATTTGATTATGAACAAAAAAAAAAAAAAAAAAAAAAAAAACTTTGGTTTACCTTCCAAAACAAAAGCATTCTTGAATCTGAGGCAAAAAATAAATAAATAGAACGGAAACAATATAAAGAGAACAAAATCGCTGGTTTCAGTTACTAAATCATTCATCTATAGGAGCAGGAAGATTGAGATCAATGAGTGTATGCATCTCATGAGCTACTTGGTGTTGGATCACCAAAGTCCTGTGTTCTTGATTCCCAATGAAATGTGATCTCTTGTGACCACCTAGAGCTTGTCCTGATTTAAACACCCTGAAGCAAATCGGACACTCGTGACCTTTGCTTTTCTTCTTTGCACCACCACTTGCTTTCTTAACCATTGTGGACTTACTATGAATCTTGATAGTTCGGTTTGTTTCCGCGCAAGAATCAGTTTCCAAGCTATGCTCACCACTGTCATAGACAGATTCAGTGAACTCATACTTGATTTTCTTTCGACCATAAGATGGAAATGCCCTTTTGCCGTTGTTCCTCAGATCATACTTTGTAGATGAACGACCTGATCCTGATCCTGACCCTGAACCGCCTTCCTTAAACCTGAATCTGTTCAAGTTCTTATCCTGTTTTGTTGGGGAGCTGTTAAATCCGTATCCAGATCCCATGACAGTGTTGTTCCTGAGTAATCCATCAACGGAAACATCTGAGTCCAACTTCTTTGGTCCATTCCTGAAGTAGCCTGAATCAGAGTTATCTGAATCATAAAGAACATCACCATTATCTTCACCAGATCTCAACTGGTTGTCCACTACAAGTTTGTTCTTCTTACAAAACTCATCAACATTCTTCACATTGAACTTCTTAAGGTGTTCTCCTGAAGATGACTTAGTCTCAAGAATCACAGAGTTGTTGTCATCAGATGACTCAGCCAGAGAGTTCACCACCAAGTTATGTCCTTTCTTGAAACTAGAATCCTTCGACATCATCAGAAGAGACAATGCCGTTTCCTCCTCAGGCTTAATCTTAGAAGCAGCAGCAGAAGATGCTGAATTGAATTGATTCATGATACCATTAACACCAACTACAAAAGCAGCTTTGTGGTGGTGTTTCACAACAACTCTCTTGGATCTTCTCCTGATAGGAGAGGAAGAAGCCTCAGTATCAGATTGACTATCCATCACAATCTTCTCTCTCTCAGAGTGACAAGCCATGTGACCACAAAGAGCTTTAGAAGAACCAAACCCTTTACCACATTCTTTGCAATGTTGTAGTTGTTGCTGTTTCAGAGCCATCATCTGTCTGTGATCCACAAACCTCTTGTTCTTTTTAGGATTCTCTCTCAGACCATAACTAGATTGGCCACCATTTTCATCAATCTTGAGCTTATTAGGCTCATCCTCATCTGAATCAACTGAATTCTCATTCATGTGAGTTCTGATGTGACCTCCAAGTGATTTCCCACAAGCAAACCTCTTGCTACAGTACTTGCACACAAACTTCCTCTCTTTGAACTGTTCCATCTGATCAAACACGATGCAAGCAAAGATCAGAGAAAGGAAAACAAAAAAAAACAAAAGGGAGATCAGTGAGAAGCCATTAGTCTGATTTACCTCGAATCTTGCAAGAAAGCTTCAGATGCTAAGAGGGAGAAGGTGGGAGAAGAGAATCAAGCAGAAAGCTTGATACTTTCCCAACGATCAGAGCTTGGGGATGTAACAGTAGTCTTGTTAACTACAGATCCTACCATCAAGCAAAAGAGAACACAAAAACAGGAAACAAATAAAACAGACTTTGAAATTTCCCCAATATCTAAAGTTAGCAGATTTGCTCTCTTTTTGAGGTTGGGAATGAAAAAAAAAAATACAAGAAAGAAAAAAAGTAATAATACTGAGATTACAATATGTAATTTGCCAACTGACATTAATAAGAATGGGAGAAATGAGTGAAGACGTGACCATTGTCTAGGCGGATTTCGCTTAAGAGTGAAAGCTATACACGCATTATAATAGTCTGTTTTGGGATAAAAGCAACCAAACCAAATATGTAAGAAACTTATTGCCAAATTAAGCAACAAAAAAATTAGAAGACCCTATTTGCTGAATCCATCATTTTGTTGCGTTCAGACCGGTCCGGTCCAGAAATTTGAAAGGCCCTAAACACAAAACGTTATACTAAAAAAAAGTTTCGAAATTCAAAATTGATTACAAAAAACAAATTATATAACTTTGTTCTGTTTCATCTTACAGCATTCATGTTATTTCTATTTTACTTTATAACGATAACGAATGTCTTTTTCACATTTTTTGGTCTTTTTTTTTCTGGCTAGGTTTGCACTTTGCAGTTTACACTATATCGATCATCTTAAACCAGTATAATATAACTTTTGTTCCATAATTTTGGCAATAAACATTAAGATTTGACTAGGGCAATAAACATTAAGATTCGACTAGAACGGTAATTTAACAATTTCTTTCATAATTTTTCTTTTCAAAGAAGTTAATAAATATTATTTTCATAGACAACTTATAAACCATTAATTTTTTTTTTTTAAACACAGTTATAAACCATTAATTAAATTGATGATAACACGGTGGAAACATTGTAAAAATGACTAGACATACAAAATTTGGTTGGCAGGAATAAAAATAATATAGAAATGGAAGAATCACAAGTTACATAAAAATTCTTATACTATTTGCAGAGTTTATACTACTAGTGTCTATTGACAGAGACAAGCGAATTAAATATCTTTACAGCGAGATATCACACGAGAGAGAAGAGCATAAGCATATGCCCATCAATCTTTTTTATTCATAGACCAATGGGTGGAAACTTTGGAGTTACATAAATACAGCTCCCAAATTAATGGAACTCATGCGTTTCTCTCCACTTCTCCTCTCCCAACCACACTTACTCTTTTTCTCCTTTTGCTTTCAAAATTATAATATAATTAATTATTTTCTCATTAGAAAAAAAGAAAAAGAAACCCTTGCAAAACTACACTATTTCCAAGTTTGTTTCCACACTCTACAAAGCCCAAAAACAAGCGTGGAAATAGTAACAATATCTCCCCACAACGAAGGGCTCCATTACAAGATCAAGAGAGTAGAATCAAGAACGATCCGCAAAGAAGATCAAGAAAAACTCTATGAAAACACATATCTCTCGAACAAGTCCAAGAAACGCCAAGAAATGTGTTAACTAGAAAATATGTGACAAATAAAGGTCTCTGTATATATGTATATTATGTATAGAAACTTGAGGAGAGTGCTTTAGTTGTGAAGCGGGTTTGGGCCGGAGGGGACGAGTCTTTTGTCGACACCGTACCTTGGGTCAATCTCTGGCGGAGGAGGGGCAAAATGTGGCTGCTTACGGCTGCTACGGTGGATTCTCTGAAGCTCAATGCACATAGAACGCGCGTACGGACGAGTAAAGGAGTCGCAGGAACGGTGAGGAGTCACGTAGTACGGGTGGTGAACCCTCGGGACGAATCGGTGGGTTCGGTAACTGTAGCTTCTTGATGTCCTGTTTCCTTCGGCGACGGTTGCAGAAGCGGTGGAGGTTTTGAGAAGGAAAAAGACCAAGAAGAGAAAGAGAAAGAGAAAGATCGGACGGCTGAGATGCATCGTCGGCATTGCTAGATTTGCAGAGAGAAGTTTTCTTGAAGAAGGAGAAGTTTTTTAAACTTGAGAGAGGGAAGGTATTTGGTGGAAGCAAATTGGGATTTAAATGCAACACAGAAGATGCACATGAATCGATGTTATGACGGTTTATTTAGTAACCGGTTGTGGGTCCTTTCCTTGGTTCGTTTTCATAGACATAAATACCAACCCGTGACTTTATCATCATACATTTAGTATTTAGATCGATTTATTTCACTTTCGGTAGCTTTTTACAATACGTACAAAATGATGGGTTTATGTAGTTTTTACATGAATGTGTACACCAACATTGCTGATACAAGAAAACACAAGAACGTGTATTGAGATGTTTCGTGAGTCTCAAGCTATCTCTTGGGTCTTTATTGGGCTTCTATGTTTTCAAGCCATAACAGGCCTAATAAGAGTCTATCTGATTCCCAACTACCTATTGAAGAACCACAAGTGTTCTAAAATTGGTAAAAAAAATACGAAATGTGGACTTTTGAATTGTTTTGGGTTTTGTTCTATTTGTTTAGTTTGCTTTTCCTCCTTTCAATTGAATCAACATCTTAACTTGAACACAAATCTCTCTTTTTTTGTTGAAACCAAAACATCATCATAAAAGCAAGAGACAATGGCCTCTTGTCTTGACTTTGAATGAGATAAAATGAATACAGAGTAAGGCTTATAGGAATCTTAAAGATGACAGCTTTCTTTGAAGACAGGAAGAATCTCAGTATGAAACAGGAAAAAAGTCCCTAGAAAGCTGAAGATATATACATCAATACTTGAATTTCATAAAGAAAAGAATTGGCTCTAAGTAATAAGCAGCTTTATATGAACAAATCAAAAAACTTTTGATCTACCTTCTAAACCTTGAGCAACTTTTAAAATCTTGAGCAAGTAAACAAAACAAAAAGAGGGGGAGAGAACAAAATAGCAGGATGAGTTATAGTTTCAGATTCTGATTCATTCATCACTATCCGAAGCAGGAAGATTGAGATCGATTTGGTTACGCATTTCAACTACTTGGTTTCCAATGGAATGTGATCTCTTGTGACCACCTAAAGCTTGGCCTGATTTGAACATCTTGAAGCAAATTGGGCACTCGTGACCTTTGCTTTTCTTCTTCTCACCACCTGTGTTCCTAACAACTGGAGATTTGCTAGCTCTGAACCTATGAATCTTGCTGTTTGTGTCTGCACATGAATCAGTTTCATAAGAAGGAAAGACCCTTCTTCTTTTACTCAACTCATACTTTGATCCTCCATCATCACTATTCCTAAATCTGTTCAATGAGTTGTTGAATCCAGATCCAAATCCAGTGTTCTTAAAAGAACCATCAACAGAAATGTCTGAGTCCGACTTCTTTGGGCCATTCATGAAATAATCAGAATCAGAGTCATTTGAATCACAGAGAATAACACCATCATCATCAGCAGATCCCAATTGGTCATCGTCTGCAGTCTCTAAAACTTGATTCTTCACATCCTCTCCTGAAGATGACTTAGTCTCAACAATCACAGAGTTATTGTCAGATGAATCACCCAGAGAGTTCATCACCAAGTTACGTCTTTTCTTGAAACTAGAATTACTGCTTAACTTCATCAAATTACTAGCCCCCCTCTTAACTTCTTTGTCAGTCCCAGAATCAGAAGAAGAGCTCCCATAACTAAAAGATTCTGAATTGGATTGTCTCATCACTCTCTTGGATCTTTTCCTGGTAGGAGCTGAGGAAGTCTCAGTATCAGATTGGCTATCTATCAACATCTTCTCTCCTTCACAGTGACTATCCCTGTGAGCGCTAAGAGCTTTCAAAGAAACGAACCCTTTACCACATTCTCTGCAACGAACTTGTTCTTGTTGTTTCAGAGTCATCATCTCTCTCTGACTCACCAACCTCTTCTTCTTGATGCCATTGTAACGATCCGAAGCAACTGAATTCTCTTTACTATGAATTCTAATGTGACCTCCGAGTGCTTTCCCAGAAGAAAACTTCTTGTTACAGAACTGGCACACAAACTTGCGCTCCTCCATTTGAAATTTGATCTTCTCTTAGACAAATGATCAAACACAAAACAAGCAAGAATCAAGATAAAAGGTTTCTTCACAAAAAAACGAAAGCAAAAGAAGCCATTTTTTAAATCCTGTTTCAGCTCTTACCTCAAATCAAAATCTCTGAAGAAGAATGCTGCAGAAACCGACAAAACAGACAATTCCACAAATGCTACAGAGTAAAGAAAGAAGCAACAAGTTTGATGCTTTTTCCTTGTGATCAGATTTAGGGATGTGACAGTTTCTCTCTAGCTAAGTACAAGATCCGAACTTCAAGCTAAGAAATAAGGAGAAAGGTAAAAAAAAAGCTTTTGTGTAATTCCACACCACCACACTAGTTTGTATCTCTTAAAGTTTAGAGATTTGTTTTTTTTTTTGGAGAAAATGAGAAAAAAGAAAAAGAAAAGCGAAGAGTTGCTAACACGAGTAATCAAAGGTCAGCTGCATTTTTGGATCTATTCCTCCTCAAACAAACAAACACTCTCTCTCTCTCTCCATCTCTCCGGTGTGTGTATGTGTGTGTTGTTCAATTCATGCATGGAATCAAATAAGGATTACAAAAGATAGAGAGAAAGCTATTGGACGGTTCAGATCTGTTTGGCCACTTCGTTATAATCCCCACCATTTTCTTAACCCATTCCTCATATTTCAAAAAGATCATACATTTACAGAAAAGTTCCAATTTTTTGGCTATCAAAGATTTTTTTCCTTATTAATAAATAAAGAAAATCTTGTAAGACTGAATTAGAACACTCTATTCGGGTAGTGGGTATAACAAACCATGGGGCCAAACACAGGATTTAATAGAGACTTCTCGACGTCCAAACAAACAAACAACACAAGAAAGCCTTTATACGTTGTCCTTGAGACAACCATAATTGGCTCTCCTGCCACATATTCTCCTATTCTAAAGCAACAATCTTTGGCATTGAATATTGTGATGTTTGTTTTTAACAAATGAACACATTTTTTTTAATCCTTTCGCCACCTAATGTATGTATAAGCCTACATTGTTTGATTTTTTTTTCTTTTTTTTTATGTCAAAAGTGTTGTTTTTTTTTTCTTAGTTACTCACAAAACCGTGATAATGGTTTCTTAAGGCAAAAGCCAGACTTTGCCTTCAAACCTCCTGTACAATATTAAAAGGTCAGATGAGAGACAATCTTTTTACTGCAAATCAGAGAGATTCTGACATTCTAAGTAAAGGATTTTGAGCAAGAGGGCCCCAAGAAAAGTGAAATAACAGCCCATTCACAAGATTCCACATGAGAAACAAAGGCTCAAAATTCTTCGTCTAAAACTCTCTCTCTCTCTCTCCTCTCCTCTCTCTACTTTTAATAGGAGCATTTTCGTAGGAGGACCCCATAAACCCCAAATATCTCTCCCAGGATTCTGCAAGCTGTTGAGAATGATGTTGCTGCTTCCTCACTTGTTTCTTGCCTTGTTTTCCCAGGATCCATGACCAAATATCTCCTCCATGATTCTACGGGTTGGTTGATGATCTTTGCCATTTATCGATACATTCGGGCACCTTGAAGCATCCCAGACTTTAGTGTCCACTGGATCATTACACTCCTTTAACTTCATCTGATGCTCTTCAATACCAGTCTCATCTTTCTTTGCACAGTTCACTGCATCATGTGCAAGTTCAATGGACGTGCACGAGTCATCTTCTACGTTTAATCTCTCCCCATTGCTCCCTGAAAATTTATCCATATATACAACTCTTGAATTGATCTTGTGCTCGTCACACATTCCAGTGCCACCTTCTCTAGGATCAACATAGGCATCATCATCCCCGCTATTACTGGTGTCTTCTTCACCCTCTTCATGATGGAGTGGATACACTTTCTCAGTCCCTTGATCAAGAGGAGACTCGATAGCAGAGTCTTCATCATTTTCTTCTACATAACGAGTACTCGAAGAGCCTCCATAACATCCATGCCATTCATCATCATCACTATCAATGTCCAATATAAAAGTTCTGTTCTGGATGGCTCTCCTTCTGAGGACAAAAACGTTAAAGTAGAAGCTAACAATCTCTTTCTTAGTTCGGGAACAAAATGCTGCTTCCAAGTGCTTCCAAAAGTTCCGACCCAGTGTTACAGGATTGGAATAAACAACCTCATGAAAAAGTTGTGCATCTTCATCGCTCCAGTTCCGAGCAACCTCTTCCCCCATATCACATAAGCCCAGGTCTTTGAAAGTCTCGCATCCAAACATCTTAACTAATTCTTCTCTAGCTTCTTTGATGTGCTGGCACACACACCTGATAGAACCCCTGTCCCGACAGACACAGAACTTTCTACCCTTCCCTACTATGTCACCCATATGTTCAAGTGAATTCAAAGCAGGCATGGGAACAACACATGTACCAAACAGCTTCTCACTTTCAGCACATCCAATAATGTGATTTTGAACCGACACGCCTGAGGGTCCTATATTCCCAGTCTGACTACCTTCCCATTCAGGAATTTCGGCTTGATGACCTGGTCCGATGGGGACTTGCTTTCTGGCAGGTTGATCCAGGAGGAAAGAATAGAAAGTCTCAACAGGAGCAAATACTCTTGGAGGTATATCAAGCTCAAAAAACTTTCCAGAATGGGGAGAGTGAGTTTCATCTCTTCCACCACAACCTTTTGTGACCCATGTAAAAGTATCATCCATGTCATTACCCGGGTAAAGAAAATTGGACTCTTCATCAAACATTTCACCATCAGATGATACACCGCCTTGGGACTTACAAAGATTTCCCTCATTCACTATTGTCCAGTAACCCCATTCAAAAGAGAACAGCAAATCACATAAGGAAAGTTTATCCTTTCAAAACAAGATTAAATCCCGCAAAGAAGTTATAATTACACATAATATTTACCCGTGGCAACCGATTTCTGGAAAACAGCATGGCGAGGACTAACTTCGTCAAACTGAATATCAGTATACCCAAGCTGTCTAGAATGTTTGAGTGGGAGCTCATGAAATTTCTCATCTTCAAAAGGGCGTTTGAATCCCATTTTCAACCTGCATAATGGGTAATAAAATGCAATAAACACGGACAATCCTTAGAAATGGAACAGTAAAACAACAACATGTGAAACAAGTAAATGATAAAACGCCCCTCTCTCACAGTTGTAGCAAATGCATGCAAGAGACCTTATACAAACCGTATGTAGGATGCATAACTGTAAGCAATTCCTCTTGTGACAATAACTATAAAGCCATGCTACTTTAACAGACATGCACTACAACATCGAATCAGTGCAATAACAAAAAATGACAGAGAGTATCAATGCTTAAAAACTAGTTCAGACAAGAACAAATGTTCCAGTATATTATTTACCTCTCTAAAGGGGTAAGCTCGGATAAAGTTTCAGGCCAACTGCACAAAGGATAGAACCAAACTAGACCACCACCAGAAGATTCAAATACGATAAAATAGGGATAGTCAATAGGAACTTTAGGCCTTTAGGAGCTTAAGCTAGAAAAAATCGAAAATCCCCAAACCAGAAAAAACCCTAACCCTAGACTCCGGCCTACCCAAAAATTTGACGAAATCAAGTGTATAGTGGATCAGAATTGAAAAAATCTATGCAAAGCAAGAGAAAGCCCTCTAATAATTTACAGATCTGGCAAGCCCTGAGATAGATCGGTAGATAAGAACCCTAGATCTCAATCGAGGACAAAAACATAAAATTAACATCAAAATTGAAAGGAATATTTATGAAAAGCGATGTAAATAGCGAAATAAAACGATGGATCAAGATATTAAACAACTAGAGAGGAGATCGACAACCCTAACCCTAGAATGTTTTCAACAAACGAAATAGACGAAAATTGGTATCAATAGATAGAGGGAAACGAGAATTAGACGAATCTACAGATTAATTGCAAGATTAATTTAAAAAATCCCAGTAAAAGAAGAAATTTAAATTTACGATGAAAAATTTGGGGAAGAAGACGAGAGAAGATATAAGATCGAGAAAGGTGGATACGGTTCGTGGAGCTATTTTCTAAACAAAGCGGCCCAAAACACTAATTCCAATTTGACCCGCAAAATTCCCTAAAATTGAGCTGGACCCCAAATTTAAGACCTGTACACTTTTTCATGTAGTCCTTATTGTTTTGTAAGTTTTACACTTCGATCCATAGTTTTTCCTATGTCACAATCACACCCAAATTTCAATTATTTTGTGGAGGATTTTACCATATTAATAGTAGACTTATCACGGTAAGGCAAATATTGAGAGAAATATAAGTTTTTTTTTTTATTCATATACTATTCCCAGCTTAGGAAGATTCAGCACATACAGTATCATTGTTTCAGCTTTGGTTACAACGAGAATCATAAATTAAAAGGAATCTTAATACTATATTATAGAAATGACATATAGTTTGGTCGAAGTTGGCACATTCATGCCACAGCAGGCATGTCCTTGAGCCATGAATCAAGCGGCTTACCAATGGAATAGACGATAAACCCAATCTCACGCAGCTTCACTGCATCAACAATGTTCCTACCATCGAACACAAAAGCTGGTTTCTGCATATTGTCAAAGATTTTCTTGAAGTCCAAAGATTTAAACTCATCCCACTCGGTTAAGACACAAAGGCCATGCGCGTCTTTAGTTGCCTCGTAAGCATCTGAGACGACACTCACTTGCTCTGAGATACCTTCAGCTTTAAACTGCTGAAGAGGAACAGGGTGGTCCCAGTCAAACCTAGCCATGGAAAGATCTTTTCTGATCTGTTCTTCAAGGACCTGTGGGTCGTATATGCTCAGCTTGGCCTTGTCAGCAACTAATCTGTTACAGACATCAATCGCTGGGGTCTCTCTGGTGTCACCTGTGTCCTTCTTGAAAGCAAAACCGAGGATCGCGATTTTCTTGCCAGAGACCGTGTTAAACATTGAAGAAACAACCCGGTTTGCAAACCGGATTTTCTGATAGTCGTTCACCTTTATGACTTGTTTCCAGTAATTAGCTGCTTCAGGTAAGCCGTTGCACTCACAGATATAGATAAGATTTAGGATGTCTTTTTGGAAACAAGATCCACCAAAACCAACACTAGCATTCAAAAACTTTGGACCAATTCTAGTATCTGTACCCACGGCATGCGCAACTTGTGTGACATCAGCGCCGGTTGCCTCGCATAGAGCTGACATGGCATTGACAGATGATATCCTCTGAGCCAAGAATGCATTTGCTGCAAGCTTAGAGAGCTCAGCGGACCAGAGGTTAGTGCAAATGATTTGTTCCACTGGAACCCAATGAGCATAAACATCTCTTAAAGCTTCAATAGCCTTTTGCCCTGCTGCAGTATCCCTACCACCAATTAGCACGCGGTCTGGATTATAAAGGTCCTTAATTGCAGTACCCTCAGCAAGAAATTCCGGGTTAGAGAGAATCTGAAACTCTATTCCTTTGCTGTTATGAGTCAGTATCTTCTCGATAGCCTCTGCTGTTCTCACAGGAACCGTGGATTTCTCAACAACGATTTTGCTAGATTTGGAGACATCAGCGATCATCCGAGCAGCACTCTCCCAGTAAGTAAGATCAGCAGCTTTGCCAGCACCAAGACCTTGTGTTTTGGTCGGAGTATTGACTGAGACAAATACAATATCACTCTCAAAGACATGTTTCTCCACGTCGGTGCTAAAGAAGAGGTTTTTCCCTCTGCATTGTTTCACCACATCGTCCAAGCCCGGCTCGTAAATAGGAAGCCGATCACTGTTCCAAGCATTGATCCTTGGTTCAGAGATATCCACAACAGCAACTTCAATCTCAGGGCACTTAAGTGCCATCACCGCCATGGTTGGACCACCCACGTAGCCAGCTCCTATGCAGCATATCTTCACCATTTCTGATTTGTAAAACTTCTCCTGATAATAATACAAAGCCATGATATAGTATACGAGAAATCAGTCAATTATGCAAAGAGAAACAACAATGTAACAAATTTTCAGTAACTACAAGTCGATACAGAAGATTGATCGATCAAAATGAGTATAAATACTGAATTAAATATCAAAATTCAAAACAAATACATCTGTTTAAAGGAGGGACAAGTGCGGCATTAAATCAAACACCTTGTAAACTTAGATCTATCAATTCCAAAATGATCACAACCGAACATGTTTCTAGATTATAAAATCCCCACAACGTTTGAACAAGATAACAAATGCACTTCGATCACTCTGGTTCTTATGATCACAAAATGTATTAAAAAAAAAAACAAATCTTTGGTTGTACGATATAGAACAAACGAAACAAACCCATCTTTGATATCTAAGCGTTGGAACAACCGACGAGAAGGAAAATAACGAAAAAATTCTCATAATTTGAGTTTGAGAACAACGAATGATCTCTCAATTCAAAGTTCCACAAGAAGAGTATGATCGAGAAACGTTACATTCTCGAAGGAGAGATCGAAATTGAGAAAATTACCTTTCCGGATACTATCCCTTGAGAGTGAACAAGCGAGAAAGATAGGGCTTAGGGTGAAGAAAGAGAGAGAGAAAGCAAAAGAGATTGTAGCGGCGAAGACGATGGAAATGGCAGAGAAGAGATGTCTTCTTCTCAGATTATAAATACACTCTCACCCACTTGACTGACTTACACATTTCAACTTTTTTATTTATTGCTCTCAAATACTCCCACACGCTTTTTATTTTTTGCTTCAATTATTATTGCGTCCATGATATTGTAATTTGATTACAAAATTGACTAGCCAACGATTAGTAAGACGTTAATTGCAACTTTATTTGGGATTTAAGTCATTTTTGTATCTAATCTCATGCTTTTATAATTGTAACACTAAGCTAATTTGGTTAAGGTATTCTCTTCGTTCTATTGAAGATACTATTACTAAGGGGCGAATAATTTTGTTTTTATCATTGTATATGATATTCATGAACGTTTTAGACATATACGTGGTGGTGCATTCAATTTTGAATTATTTTTTTTTATAAATTTTGAATATATGTGAATTTATAAGGGTTTTTCATCATTAGATTAGAATATGTTAGACATATGTTCTTAATTAACATAATACTATAGTTAGAAACTGTCTCAATAACAACTAGCTTTCAATGATTTTTTTGTGCTTTACAGATGCATGCTTCTTGATCGAAATCCATAACTAATCATAATGTTCTGTCTACAATAAGTGAACACAATAAAATAAGAGGAGAATAAAAAAAAAAGGAGAATCAAGAAGTAGAGTTCAAGAAAGAAGTGAACCAATGAACAGAGTCTTTAGCGTATCTCTTGAGATTGTCTCTATAATCAACGTAGTAGAGACCAAACCTCGAGCTGTAACCTGCTGCCCATTCCCAATTGTCCAATAGCGACCACACAAAGTAACCTTTCACATTGCATCCATCCTCTTTAATCGCAGCTTGTAAGCTCGAAAGATAATCATGATGGTATTTGATTCTTTTCCCATCTTTGAGAGCATCTTTTCTTGAGATCAAAATGCTGTTTGGATCGTCCATTCCTACACCAAACAAAATTCATTCCATTTAAACAATCTCTTGTGATCTAGAGGGTTGTAAGATGTGTGTGTTATACCATTTTCAGTGATAACGACTGGAGGGTTTCCATATCTATGCTTGATGTAATTCATCAAGCTTCTCATCCCTCTAGGCACTATGTATAACCATATTGAATTTGCCTATCCGCGAGAACAACACAAATAACACCAGCTTAGAGAAATTCGACAGTACGTACTAATCATTTTGGGAGATAGATATATAACTAAGTGGAATTAAAAAAACATATCTTACCCTATCTCCAATCGCGCTTAAACCCTTAAAAGCTGAAATTCAAAACAAAGATTATCAATAAAGTGTTAGATACTTATGACTATAGGGTTTAAGTGAGAGAAAAATATGGTTCGTACGTAGAGTGACGGTTCCAGAATCAGAACCGGCGTCATTTAGGAGAGTGCCCCTGATATTGGTGGCGTTGTTCCTTGCGTAGTAAGTTGTGTAATGATTAATCCCTACAAAATCTAGGGAACCCTTTACCAAAGCAGATTGAGATCCCGTAAACACTGGTAATCTGTTTCCGACTCTGCTTCTCATCGAACTCGGGTAATCGCCAAGCATCAAGGGATCCAAAAACCTAATTAAGATCATATTAAGATATATTACATTGTATAAACTATGGAACATTATTAAGTCGTGAAAGTTGTGTGAACATTTTATACCAGCCAAGTTGAAAGTCTTGAGCTCTTTGTGCAGCTTCAATGTCCTCTGTCTTGTTTGACTCCGGTTCATACCACGTTACATCAAGCGCTATACCTAACGAACCTCCTTGCTTTGCCTAACATAATTATACATCAAAACTAAACTAGCTATATCTTATTTTCATCCAACATCATGTTTTGTTTTCCATTATAGTATTAACTTACCTTATACTTTTTCCTGTAGATATCGGATACGGTAGCGTGAGAGAGAAGAACATTGTGACCGACAATGTAAGGCTCAGTGGATGAGTTTCCTGCGCGACAAGTGAGTTTAAAAAGAATGGTGCAACGGCCTGGAGCTTGAAGGCCAACGCCATAGCCTTGTATCGCGAAATTGTGTGGCTCGTTAAATGTAATCCAGTGCTTCACTCTATCTCCAAATCGCTGGAAACAAACCTCTGCATACGCTGCAAAATCATTTCTGCAAAAGAAAGTTCATATATTGCTTTTTTGATATTAGATTATGTCTATGGTTAAAAAAAAAATGTCTGTCTAATAGTTTCAATGAATGTTTATATGGCTTTTGTACGAATTATTACATGATTTGTGGGTTAACCCAACCGAGGTATCGATCATGGAGTGCCTGAGGAAGGTCCCAATGGTACAGCGTCACGTACGGCTCGATCCCTACAAATTTTTTTTTGTTTATTACATATGAAACTCGACCAACCACACTTTAAATATTTTTTTTTAAAAAAAAAGGAGAAGCAGAACATATTCTATTATTAATTTAATATTTTCATTATATGCATTGTACTTACTGTTAAATTTGAGATTACTGTTAAACACCTTTAAATCACGCAACCGAAAACAATAAAATACCTTTAGCAAGTAAAGCATTTATGAGTTTGTTGTAGTGATCGATTCCAGCTTCGTTTATCTGTCCCACGCCATCTGTAAACCACAGATAATATTAGTAAAATCATTAATCCATTAAAAGCCATATCAAGAATAGTATGAATTTTTTTAAGAAGATTTGTTATATCATTAACTAAGTCAATCTAACGTAAATTAGATTTAAAAAAAAAACAAACTTGGAAAGATGCGGGCCCAAGAAATGGAAAATCTGTAAGCGTCCATTCCCATATTCTTCATAAGTTGTACATCTTCCTGCCCTCACCATAATAATAATTAAAACTTGCATTAATTAATTTTTGGAAATGTATACTTATTAACAATCAGGTTAATTTATAGAAATTGAGGTTTACCTCGTAACGATGGTACTGATCAACAGCGACATCGGCATTGCTAAAATCGGTGATTTTACCAAAAGTGTGTGAAAATGTGTCCCATATCGTAGGACCTCTTCCGTCTGCCTTCACTGCTCCTTCGTACTTCACCATTTATTGATATCATTAATTTCTATTATAACGTTCGGTCCATTACTATTTTCATTTTCATTTAAAAACATTAAAGCCCAAATTCCAGTCGGAAATATTATAAAACAAAGTATACGAATCATTAATTGGTTAGGTGAGCGGGAAAGAAAGGCCTTGACTTTTGGTTATAATGGAAGTGAGATTTAATATAAAAAAAAAGAGAGAGAAAAAGAAGAAATTTGAGAAAATGTGTAAAAGAATGGGTCGTTGTTTTGAAAATTTTGGAAAAAACCGAAACCACAAGAAAAGGAGTAGTAACTATTGGCTACACGTGATCGATGAATATATTATATCTGGCCTTGTTTACGCGTCTGTCGTCACGTACTCATTCGTATATTCATGGACCAGATTACTTTCAAGGAACTAATACAAGTGCAACACACGCATCAGTATAAATAACATATATCTTATATACTATGAATTTGTTGACACAGTTTCTGAATTGTGTTTATATATGTTCTATTTTCTATTACCTGGAATTGTATTTGCTATTTTTAAGTTTATTTCGCGATATATTATTGGATGAACAAAAACATATCACATGGGAATTTAGATTTTCTGACATGACCTACTACTTTTAGGTAAGTGAATAATTTTGTTTTCAGATTCCTTTAAGACTTAAAAGGAAAAAATAAATAACCAAAAAAAAAAAAAAAAAGAGAGGGATCAGTGGGGAGGAGAGGGGACCTGGAAAGCAGAAGAAGCAGTTCCAAATACAAAGCCCTTTGGAAAACTGCCTCTGGAAATATCCGCACAGATGCATGTCTTATCCATTATCATCATCACCATCATCATCATCGTAATCATTATCATGATTAATTTTCTTGGACCCATCTCTTCTTTCAATCTTTTCTTCTCCAGTTACATATATTTTTATGTGTAGATCGAACGAAACTGTTTTAGATGAATAAGAAAGAAGAGAGAGCAACAAGAAGAAATAATATTAAAAAAAAAAAAAGAAGAAGAAAGAAAGATAAAGAGGAGTGCGAGTGAAATAAGTTACGAAAGGTGTACTAGGGAAAAGTGAAAGAATCAAATCTTTGGATCGGAGCCAATAAGATGACAAATTTCAATTTTCTAAACTAAACATAATATAATCATCGGTTCCTTGAAAGGCATATTGGAAAAACACTTACCTAAAAAAAACATTAAAGTAAACATTAGTGCGTTTGTATTCTTTTGGTTTCCAATCTCACGATCCCATGACTTTTTCTCTTATCCAAAAACATAAACATATCAATATGATTTTTAGATAAGAGAAAAAGTCATCGGATCGTGAGATTGGAACGTGCGTAAGTCGTAAGATAACGTGAAACTATGGATACGATCGTGGCACTCTCGTATACTTGTTCCATTTGCTTTTTCAAAGAATTCTATAAAATTAAATGTTGCATTTGATTTTAAATACTTTCCCACTAATTGCGGATGAGTACTTGTGAATAGTGATTATGGTTCTCGTGTTCCCATTTGCTTATCCCAAATAAGACACCTTTTTAATTCAGTGTATTTTTCTTTTTCATTTTCTCCACACAAATAAAATATCTTCTGGTATGAAGAGCAGAACAGGTGCGAGAGAGAAGCACACATGACTTCACCAAATCACATGCATTTAGGTGGTTCTACTTACTTCATATCATCATATGATAAGCACCCATTCCCTTTATGTTTAATTTTCTTCTTCTTATACAAGTGTCGCGATTTGATTTTTCAATATTTTTAAGAGATATCATCGGACTAATGAATGAAGAAGTCACAAGTGCGAATACTTGGCTCGTGACGTGAAGTCATTGAAATGCTTGATTGCTTATTTTAAAACTTGTCACGCGACAACAAATCTCATTATTTATTGTTTGTTTAATAAAAGTTGAAAGAGGATTGAGGGTTGCGCAATAATCAATCATAAAATATAGTATGTGTTTGTTAGATTCAGGCTAAGTCAACGACCGACACTACGCTCCTTTATTCCTTTTTCATATGCACAACTTGTGAAATGTTATGTTATCCACAATTTTAAAAATTTCGGCAAAATGTGCAGCACAAGCAATTACGCTAACCATTTTACACACTTATGTTACGTATGAACATTAATCAATGATTCGAAACGATTTCTGACCGTGTCAGTATCATACCTCTTCCAGAGCAGCCTCTTACTTCGTTACGTTCAGAAGCTTAGAAACCAGATTTTTTTAGGGGGAAATTCAAATTTCCCCAAAGCCAAACAACCAAGGCGAGGAGCTAATATTAGAGCTGATTTCTCAGTATTCAGAAATCAACACCGACATATATTATAGCCTTGAGACATTTCATTATTCAAACGACATAAGCTTTTTTTCAACAATTGGTGAAGACGGCTACACACGATAGAATTGGAGACCAATTTTTAAGTGATTGTCTTGTTTGCTATATTGAAAAAAGAGTTACTTGAATCCGTTACAAATGAGAAACTGATACAAAGATTTCATATATATGTTAAATGAACATAGGGTGATTTTGTAAGATATTTTAAAATTTTCATATGACAGTTTTATGTTTTATTTAATATATTAGTATTTGAGTTTTTGTTATATATTTGTCCTTAGCAATAAATTTTTTAAATCCGCCACTGATAATTGTTAGAAACTGTCTCAATGACAACTATCTTTCAATGATTTTTTTTTTTTTTTTTTTGCGCTTTATATATGCATGCTTCTAATCGAAATTCATAACTAATCATAAAGTTCTGTATACAATAAGCGCGAACCCAATAAAATAAGAGGAGAATAACAAATGAAAATCAAGAAGTAGTGTTCAAGAAAGAAGTGAACCAATGAACAGAGTCTTTAGCGTATCTCTTGAGATTGTCTCTATAATCAACGAAGTAGAGACCAAACCTTGAGCTGTAACCTGCTGCCCATTCCCAATTGTCCAATAGCGACCACACAAAGTAACCTTTCACATTGCACCCATCCTCTTTAATCGCAGCTTGTAAGCTCGAAAGATAATCATGATGGTATTTGATTCTTTTCGCATCTTTGAGAGCATCTTTTCTTGAGATCAGAATGTTGTTTGAATCGTCCATTCCTACACAAAACAAACATCATTACATTAATAAAAATCTCTTTCTTGTCTAGATGGTTGTAAGATGTGTGTGTTTTACCATTTTCAGTAATAAAGACTGGAGGGTTTCCATATCTATGCTTGATGTAATTCATCAAGCTTCTCATCCCTCTAGGCACTATGTATAACCATATTGAACTTGCCTGACCGCGACAACAGCAAAAATAACATCAGCTTAGAGAAACTCGACAGTACTAATCATTTTGGGAGATATATAACTAAGTGGAGTTAAAAACATATCTTACCCTATCTCCAATCGCGCTTAAGCCCTTAAAAGCTGAAATTCAAAACAAAGATTATCAATAAAGTGTTTAGATACTCATGACTATGGTTTAAATGAGAGAGAAATATGGTTCGTACGAAGAGTGACGGTTCCAGAATCAGAAACGGCGTCATGTAAGAGGGTGCCGATGAGATTGGTGGCGTTGTTCCTTGCGTAGTAAGTTGTGTAATGATTAATTCCTACAAAATCTAGAGAACCCTTAACCAGAGCAGATTGAGATCCCGTAAACACTGGTAATCTGCTTCCGACTCTGCTTCTCATCGAACTCGGGTAATCCCCAAGCATCAACGGATCCAAAAACCTAATTAAGATCATATTAAGATATATCACATTGTATAAACTATGGAACATTATTAAGTCGTGAAAGTTGTGTAAAGATTTTTATACCAGCCAAGTTGAAAGTCTTGAGCTCTTTGTGCAGCTTCAATGTCCTCTGTCTTGTTTGACTTCGGTTCAAACCACATTACATCAAACGCTATACCTAATGAACCTCCTTGCTTTGCCTGACATAATTATTAGAACATAATTATACATCAAAACTTTATATTATTTTCATCCAACATCATGTTTTAATTTCCTTTATAGTATTGAGTCACCTTGTACTTTTTCCTGTAGATATCGGATACGGTAGCGTGAGAGAGAAGAACATTGTGACCGACAATGTAAGGCTCAGTGGATGAGTTTCCTGCGCGACAAGTGAGTTTAAAAAGAATAGTGCAACGGCCTGGAGCTTGAAGGCCAACGTCATAGCCTTGTATCGCGAATGTGTGTGGCTCGTTAAAGGTAATCCAGTGCTTCACTCTATCTCCAAATCTCTGGAAACAAACCTCTGCATACGCTGCAAAATCATTTCTGCAAAAAAAAAGGTACATACATTGCCTTTTGAAATTAGATTATGTCTATGGTTAAAAAAATATAATATGTCTTTGTAATAGTTTCAATTAATGAATGTTTATATGGCTTTTGTACGAATTATTACATGATTTGTGGGTTAAGCCAACCGAGGTATCGATCATGGAGTGCCTGAGGAAGGTCCCAATGGTACAGCGTCACGTACGGCTCGATCCCTACAATTATTTTGTGTTTAATACATATGAAACTCGACCAACCACACTAATTACATACTTTTTTTTACAAAAAAAAAAAAAAAAAAAAAAAAAAAAAAAAAAACAGAAGAACATATCTATGACTAGTTTCATACTTTCATTAGATTCATTGTACTTAATTACTGTCAAAATTTGAGATTACTGTTAAACACCCTTAAAATCATGCAACAGAAAAACAATAAAATACCTTTAGCAAGTAGAGCATTTATGAGTTTGTTGTAGTGATCGATTCCAGCTTCGTTTATCTGTCCAACGCCATCTGTAAACCACAGATAGTATTATTAAAATCATTAATCCATTTAAAGCCATATCAAAAATTTGAATTTAAGAAGACTTTTTTTTTTTTTTTTTGTCAACTAATTTAAGAAGACTTGTTATACGTAGTATCATCAACTAAGTCAATCACGTAAATTAGATTAAAAAAAAAAACAAACTTGGAAAGATGCGGGCCCAAGAAATGGAAAATCTGTAAGCGTCCATTCCCATATTCTTCATAAGTTGTACATCTTCCTGCCCTCACCATAATAATAATTAAAACTTGCATTAATTAATTTTTGGAAATGTATACTTATTAACAATCAGGTTAATTTATAGAAATTGAGGTTTACCTCGTAACGATGGTACTGATCAACAGCGACATCGGCATTGCTAAAATCGGTGATTTTACCAAAAGTGTGTGAAAATGTGTCCCATATCGTAGGACCTCTTCCGTCTGCCTTCACTGCTCCTTCGTACTTCACCATTTATTGATATCATTAATTTCTATTATAACGTTCGGTCCATTACTATTTTCATTTAAAAATACTGAAGCCCAAATTCCAGTCGAAAAAATTCAAAAAAGACCATTAATTGGGTGTGCTTAATTAGGTAAGCGACATTGTGAGAAAGAAAGACCTTGACTTTGGTTATGGTGGAAGTGAGATTTAATATTAAAAAAAGAAAAGGAGAATTAGTGAAAATGTGTAAAAGAATGGGGTCGTTGTTTGAAAATTTTGGAAAAAACCGAAACCACAAGAAAAGGAGTAGTAACTATTGGCTACCCGTGATCGATGAATATATCTGGCCTTGTTTACGCGTCAGTCGTCACACACTCATGTGACTCATGATTCGTATATTCATGGACTAATATTACTTTCAAGGAACAAATACAAATTCAACACACGTTTCAGTATAAATAACATATATCTTATATATACTATGAATTTGTTGACACAGTTTCTGAATTGTGTTTATACTGTATATGTTCTATTTTTTTTTTTATTACCTGGAACTGTATTTGCTATTTTTAAGTTTATTTCGCAATATATTATTGGAATAACAATAAAACATATCACATGGGAATTTAGATTTTCTGACATGACCTACTTTTAGGTAAGTGAATAATTTTGTTTTCAGATTCCTTTAAAACTTAAATGGAAAAAATAAATAACCAAAAAAAAATGAGAGAGTGGAGAGGAGAGGGGACCTGAAAAGCAGAGGAAGCAGTTCCAAATACAAAGCCCTTTGGAAAACTGCCTCTGGAAATGTCCGCACAGATGCATCTCTTATCCATTATCATCATCACCATCATCATCATCGTAATCATCATCACGATTAATCTTCTTGGACCCATCTCTTCCTTCAATCTTTTCTTCCCCGCTTACATATATTTTTATGTGTAGATCGAAAGAAACTGTTTTTAGATGAATAAGAAAGAAGAGACAGCAACAAGAAGAAAAAATCTTTAACAAAAAGAAGAAGAAAGAAAGATAAGGAGGAGTGCGAGTGGAATAAGTTACGAAAGATGTACTATTTATAGGAGGGAAAAGTGAGAGATGAAATCTTTGGATCGGATCCAATAAGATGACAAGTTTCAGTTTTCTAGACTAAACAAACAATAGTGAAAATCATCGTATCCAAGGAAAGATTGAAAGAAATATTAGAAAAACACTAACTAAACAAAAATAAAAAGTAGACAGAAAATGAATAGTAAATTAAATTATATAGTATAAACTAAGTGAGGGGAAACCATAATTTTATCAACCACTGTAAACATCCCACTATAAAAAATCATGGGATCATGAGAATGGAACGAGTGTATAGCGTGAGTCGTGAGATAATGTGAAATTGTGGATACGTTCGTGGCCCCCTCTTATACTTCAACTTGTTCCCATTTGCTTTTTCCACAGAATTCTCTAAGCATCCCAAATAATCTTTCGCTATGTTTATAACAAATAGTATTTACCTTTTGTAGTTTTTAGTGGGAAATGGAAGAAAACTACGAAAAGAAAGGTGTACTATTTAAAGGTGAGAAAAAAAGGGAGCACGATCTTAAGGGTTCCAATAAAATGACAATTTGAATTTTATGAAAAGTAAATTTTCTTTTAAATTTGATCAACTCAGATGATTTTTTTTAATTAATCTTATCAATCACTTTAAGCTAGAAAACTTGTACCATTAATATTTATATAAGTTTAAATCTATATAATTTAAGTAAAATATTTTTTCTTAAATAAGTTATAATGTTGTATTCAAAAGTAATAAGATTTAAATTATAGTTTATAAGAAGGTTGTTATATTATTTCTTACATAGTTACATGGTAACAATCTGATCCACAGTGTATAGCCTAGACAATTCGATCTTTTGTGGTCTCCGTCTGATCACTATTATGGAGAATTTTTTTAATAATAATTACCATTATCAAGATTCAAGATGTTGTCTGTCAAATTGTCTATTGGTAAGAATAAGATCGAAGTATTTGATGGTATAATAAAATAATAAAAGTCGACCTTCATTTTCTTGGCTTTTTATTGTTTAAATAGGAAAGCAATACAACTATTGAATCATTGATTCCCCCATAAATGAGGGAAATGTGAAAGATGAAGGAAGTGTTCTTAAACACAAGGAATCAAGGATCATTTCTCCATTATTCACAATTAACTGAAATTAAAAACTGAAAATAGGGATGAGTCAAAGACTCCTACTCAACGTATCTTCGGTTCGATATCTTGATTCAGTCCGATGGTCTCGTCTCACTTAGATCGGTCGGTCCTGTGTTCACATCGAATATTCATTTGATTAATGAATATAGAAGTGGCTTGGGAAGTCATTGAAGTGCTTAATTGCTTATATTTAAGTTCCCATGGTGACACGTATCGAATTATTATTGCGTATACACATTCTTTTTTATTTATTAATACTTTGCATAATTATCCACTCCTGATGCAACGTATCTTGGTGTTTTTTTTTTGCTGGATTAAAACACGTTAGTGTCTTTTGCCGTGTTCTTGTTTTTCTTTACAAATTTTACATTTTAATTTGCTCCCCATTGTTCGGAATACGGATAATTAATTACATTGAGAATCGTGCTTTCTTGTTTTAAGGACTTGTTGCTTTCGTTATACATTAGCCAAATAGACTTCTTATAGTTTGGTATTTTTCCACATATTACATGTTAATAAAATTAAATGCTGCATTATGATTTTGAATACTTCCCCACTAATTGCGGATAAGTACTTGGGAATTGTGATTATGGCTTTCGCGCGTGTTCCCATTTGCTTATTCCAAAGAATTTTCTAGGCATCCCAAATGAGACATAGTATCTTTTTATCCGGATTTTATTATCTAAATCAAATCCTTTTTATTGCAGTATATTTTTCTTTTTCTCTACACAATGAAAATTTCTTCTGGAATGAACAGGTGCGAGAGAGAAGCACACATGACTTCACCAAATCACATGCATTTAGGTGGTTCGACTTACTTCACATCATCATATGATAAGCACCCATTCCCTTTATGTTTTCTTCTTCTTATACAAGTGTCGTGATTTTAGTTTTTTAATATATTTAAGAGATTTCATCGGACTAATGAATGAAGAAGTCACAAGTGACAATCATTGGCTCGTGAAGTCATTGAAATGCTTAATTGCTTATATTGAAATTTGTCAGGCGACACAAATCTCATTATTTATTGTTTATTTAATAAAAAGTGGATGGAGGATTGAGGGTTGCGCAATAATCAATCATAAGATTTATGCGTTTGTTAGATTCACACTAACAAGTCAACGATTCGCATTTACAATTGTCAACGACCCACACTACGCTCCTCTATTCCCTCTGTTTTTCATATGCAATTATGCACATTCAATTACGCTAACCATTTACACACTTATGTTCACACGTATGACCAATCAATGATTTGAAACGATTTCTTACAGAGCCTCTTACTACGTTCAAAAGCTTAGACACTAGATTCTTCGTAGGGCCAAATTCAAATTTCCCCTAAGCCAAACAAGCAATCGAGGAGCTAATATTAGAGCTGATGTCTCAGTATTCAGAAATCAACACCGACATATATTATAGCCTTGAGACATTTCATTATTCAAACGACAGAAGCTTTTTTTTTAACAATTTTTGAAAACAATTCGGCCAAAACAACAAAGGCTGTGTTTTTTTTTATATAAGTTACAGTAGCAACTAGCAAGCGACTTCCATAAGAGTAGAGCAGTAGCAGAGAATGTGTCTGTCAGTTCTTTCTTCCCTCCGACAAGATTATGTGGTATCCGTGCCTGCAATTACCGCATAATCACATTTATCATCCACTAATATGAAAGCCACTTATTCACATTTGAGATTGAAGAAAGAAGGGTTTATTATAGGATGTGAACATACGTTGATTTGAAGGGTGCACTGGTGACTCCAACAGGTGTGTTAAAGGCGACATCCTGGAATGGACCTGCCATCTTTCCCCTTGGGAACCATCCAAGATCTCCTCCTTTTTTCCCTGATGGGCACTCCGAGTACTCTGCTGCAATCTGATATAGTTCCATGCACAAAACCAGGGTGAGATTCTCCACCATTCATTTCACACATCTATGCAAATATAGCTAACCGAAAAACTGAAACTTGTAGGTCTCGAGAAAGCAATAAACTATGAGGTTTGATGAAAGGGGTTTTCAGCAGTTATGTACATATCACAGCTAGAGATGTTATAACAATAATATATGAACTATCTCAGATTGATGTTTTATCTCAAAGACAAGGCATAAAGAAGGATTTTCACCTTTGCAAACTCAGCAGGAGGAACCTTGTCTCCGTTGCTCAACCAACCATCCTGCAATTTTTTGTAGGCCTCGTTGATCTTTCCTTGCTTTTCACACAACACATGTCTTGCTGAAACAAAACCATAGCAATTTCAACAACATTTCAATGTTATTGTACTAGAAATGATAAATTGTAACAGAGATATTGGATCCATAAATGTTTAAAAAGTATTTAACATACAAGAACACAAGTATCAGACTCAGAAACGAATTGAAAAAACACACCTTTAACATAAGTGCATGTCCCGAGACCATCGGCGGCTTTTCCTGCTTTGCCTTTACCCTTAGAGGCCCCTTCATCACTGCCACTCGCTTGCTTTCCTTTACCCTTACCACCAGCTTTTGCGTCTTTCCCCATCTACTAAACACAAGAAGAAATAACCCAAGATTAACTTTACCATCACCATCAGATTTCAGGGTTTTTAACACACACACATATACTAAACCCAGGAACTGAAACCCTAAAAACCCTAAACCCTGAAACAACTCCAGTATAAATTCAAAGTAGATTTAAAGCCAAATGCAAATAACTTGGAATCTATACTAGAAGCAGAGATATATATAGTAATTAGTAATTGGTAAACATGTTTTCAAAGCGGATATTTTGAGGCATTTAATCAAACAATTGGTAAGCGCAGATCCATCCAATTCAGAATAATCAAAACAAAACAAAATTACAGAGAAAAAAAAAGAGTATTTCAACATTTAGACAATCAAAACGCGAAGAGCACAAAATAGAATCGGTGCATTCAACTACAGGATACTATCTCAAATGGAAAAGTAATAATCTAGGCGTAAGATGTAGCACAAACGACACAAATCCCAGTTTCCGAAATATAGCTTAAAAATCAGAGAATTGACCAAAAATTAATAAAACCCATCGGAGAAAAACACAAAGGGGACTATAGCTATATATATCTCTTCAGACGATGAAAAGTGGAATCAAATTTGATTGAGAAGCCATGAAATTTACAAAGACGAGAACTTTACCTTGAGATTCTTCTTCTATCGGATTGAACGATCGAGCAGAGAGTGAGAGAGAGAATGTTAAAGTCTTGTGGAAGTATTACAATATATCTTCGTCACGGAATATTATTAACCCATTCATTGATATGGGCTCGGCCCATTTGTGAGGCTTTGGCTTCGGATTTTTTAACTCAAAAAACAAATTTAGCTGTAATTTTTTTCAAATTAAACTTAGCTAACCCAAAACAAAATTTAATTTTAAACCAAAATCATATCGAATGCTTTAGTCTAATTCGAATATTATACAATTCAAGACATGAATTATAAATCGTTAGAGAAAAAACACCAAATTGGTTGTAACATTTAATTGATTGTGCTGACAGACATGCTATATACACCAAATTAGATTAGAGCATACAAGACGGGCCCATTTTTTTTTTTTTTTGTCAACAGATATAGACGAAATTGGTTGGAACATTTAATTGATTGTGCTGCCAGATATGCTATATACACCAAATTAGATCAGAGCATACAAGACGGGTCCATTTTTTTTTTTTTTGTCAACAGATATAGACGAAATTGGTTGGAACATTTAATTGATTGCGCTGCTAGACATGCTATATACACCAAATTAGATTAGAGCATAAATTAATACTCGATTCGTTAATACCTCGCTAAATTAATATATTTTTCGGTCCCAAATTAGTTTTTTGGTTCAATTAGTATATCGATAAATTAATAATCTCGATAAATTAATAAAATATTATAAATTACTAAAGGTCCCAATATTATTAATTTATAGAGGTTTTACTGTACAAGACGGGCCCATTCTCTTTTTTTTTGTCAACCGATATAGACGAAATTGGTTGGAACATTGAATTGATTGTGCTGCCAGACATGCTATATACACCAAATTAGATCAGAGCATACAAGACGGGCCCATTCTTTTTTTTTGTCAACAGATATAGAAGAAATTGGTTGGAACATTTAATTGATTGTGCTGCCAGACATGCTATATACACCAAATTAGAATAGAGCATACAAGACGGGCCCATTCTCTTTTTTTTTTTTGTCAACAGATATAGAAGAAATTGGTTGGAATATTTAATTGATTGTGCTGCCAGACATGCTATATACACCAAATTAGATTAGAGCATACAAGACGGGCCCATTCTCTTTTTTTTTTTTTGTCAACAGATATAGACGAAATTGGTTGGAACATTTAATTGATTGTGCTGCTAGACATGCTATATACACCAAATTAGATCAGAGCATACAAAGACGGGTCCATTCTTTTTTTTTTTTTTTGTCAACAGACGAAATTGGTTGGAACATTTAATTAATTATGCTACCAGACATGTTATATACGGACCCTTTTTTTTTGTCAAAATTAAAACGGGCCCATTCATCTATTGCGCTCGTTAATTTAGGCCCAATAGAAGATACTCTTTAACATATATTTCTTTTTTCGTAAATTTTATCGCGCCAAAAAAGAAAAAATAAAAACAAAATTTATTTTCCAATAAAGGCATATCCAGTCTTTGCTTCCATCATAGAGCTATTTTCCAAATAATCAGAATCAGAGTGGGTTTTAGGGTTTTTCAAAAGGGCGGTTCTTTTTATCTCTCTTTTGTTAATTTGGGTTTTGTTCACATTGTTGATTTCCAAAAGATGGAGCCGATGAAGATTATGAAAGATTGTGAAGTAGAAGTCTCTTCTGAAGAGGAAGGGTTTATAGGTGCTTGGTTCAGAGCTATTTTAGAAGAGAATCCAACCACTTCAGGTCGCAAAAAGCTTCGTGTTCGTTACTTGACGTTGCTTGATGTTGATGGTTCGTCTCCTCTAATCGAACACATCGAACAGAGTTTTATCCGACCGGTTCCGCCGGATAATCAATACAAAGGCGACGTTTTTGAGGAAGGTTCGGTGGTGGATGCTGATCACAAAGATGGATGGTGGACTGGTGTCGTCATCAAGAAATTGGAGGACGACGATAACTATTTGGTTTATTTTGATTCCCCACCTGACATTTTACAATTCGAGAGGAAGCAGTTGCGGACTCATCTTAATTGGACCGGTTGGATTTGGGCACGACCAAAAATTAAGGTACGAGCTAGGTTTAGAACTTAGAATGTTTGAGACTGTTTCTCAATTTTGTTGCTTTCTTGCAAAAGGTTTAAATTTTTATTTGTTTTTGGATTTGTTGCGTGTTATGGTTCAATGGTTAAAAGATCCTTTCTTTAAATCAGATTCTGTTTTTGCTTCTTGATGTCTCAGTGATAGTACCATGATATGGTTAAAGGTTGTAGCTTTGCTTGAGATTCTTAGAGTAGACTTTAACTTCTTTGTATGTTGTCTTTGAAGGAACTGGATAAGTCCATGTTTAGCTCCGGGACAATGGTGGAAGTGAGTTCTGCCAAAGATCCTGCGTGGTTTCCTGTAATGATTGTTAAAGAGATTGAAGTTGGTGATAAGAAGAAATTCATAGTGAAGGACTGGAATAAGTACTTGAGCTGCAATGGTGATGAGGCAAGACCAAACACCACCATTGGTTCGCGCTGGGTGAGACCCACGCCTCCTCCTTCTTCGGTTGACAATTATACGTTGTTGGAATGTGTTGAGGCATTTTGTGGTTCGAGATGGCATAAAGGGCGGGTGAGGGGAGTTCTCCCTGACAAAATTTACATGGTTTGTTTGGACGCTACAAAACAGGAATCCGCATTTAAACACTCGTATCTTAGGCCTTTTATGGAGTGGGAAAATGGGGTTTGGAATAAAGATCCAAAGGTATTGATTACACTAGTTTCAATCTTTCAGTTTTGGTTTATTGGTATAAATTGATGTTATGTTCTTTCTTATTTCAGCCAAAAGGAACTCCTTCCAAGGTCCTAAAAAGGAAGCTAATGAGTTCTTGTTCTGGTGCTAAATCAATGACTCCTAAAAGGGCCACTAAAGCTGAAACTGTAGATGTAAGTTCGACACTCACTAGTTTCGTTTGCTTACACCATGTATTCGATGTTGTGTTACAAATTTGTTTACCTGAAAATAGGCCATTGGAGAATTGAGAAAGAAGAGGGTTGATGCTGTGATGAATGAAAAAACTCCTCTATTCATAACCCCGCAAGTAACATCAATAGGTAAATTTGATATTCCTTAACTCCTTGTGTTTAATTTGTACATCATGAATATTGCTCTAGAACGTCGATGTTTTCCAGCAGAAGAAGCTGTTTCGCCCCCGGTCCCGGTCATAACGGCTACACCATTGAAACAAATAGAGGCTGAAACTGACCGTAATAAATCCCCGAAGAAGACAGTTGAGCTAATGAAGAATCAGAATGGTGTGGAAAGTAGTTCAACTCCACAGGAGGTAAAGCTAGTTCGTCGTTTGAAAGAATCATTCTCACTTCCACTAGATGGTGCTAATTACCGTAGCCTTCATGATTGTTATTTATTTTTGAATGCAGACGCCTGAGGAAGAGAATAGCAAAGATAAAAGTAGAAAAAGGAGAAGAGAACAAAAACACAACTCAGACGTGAATGAAACTGGTATGTCTAAATCGGCATTAGCCATATCAGTACAGTAATGGTTCTCTTTTTCTTGCCAAATGTTTATCATATCATTGATTATAATTTGTAGATGGGACTTGCAATGGTTCAAAGACTGATATCAATGGTACAAGTAATAATATATGCATTGATGATATTGATGATCAGCCTCTCTCTTCTTGGATTAATATATCTACTGGTTCGGTTCAATATACTAAAGCAATTTCTATACAAAATAGCTTTGATGCATCATTTTTTAAAATTTTGGGTCGTATATGCTTGAACAGATTTTTATTTTATTTTGAATTGATCTATGCAGAGCGACCCTCTGATGAGAGACCAAATGTGGTGGATACTTGTGCTGCTGATGTTGAGGAAACTCGAGCAAAGAGTACACTAATGATTTTGCCTTTTGCAAAGAAGTTGCCATTTTGGGAAACATATGAAACAGAGGAGGTATACAAAACGGTACCACAGGATCCTCATTTCAGCCCGTTGGTTGAGGTAAAAGAAGATATCCG
Source organism: Erysimum cheiranthoides (assembly GCA_011420285.2). NCBI lineage: Eukaryota > Viridiplantae > Streptophyta > Magnoliopsida > Brassicales > Brassicaceae > Erysimum > Erysimum cheiranthoides. The sequence goes on along the minus strand of CM022176.2, from coordinate 15,795,646 downwards.
CGAATGGTCAGCGGTTGGTATGATGGTGAGTTATTATGACTTATTAAAGGAAGTCAAAGATCTACAGCTTGATGTTTCCTCAAGCAAACTAAGTAGCCTCAGTAGTTCCTTTGCTGAGCTAGAGAAGCATGGTTTCGACGTTGCAACTCCTCAGTCATGGATCAACAAAGTGTCGTCTCTCCAAGATGGACGAGCAAAGAAAGTAGAGGAAAGAAAATGTCTTGAGGAGAAGATTGTAGCTGAAGAGATGGAAAAGCACAAATTTGAAGAAGAAATGGTTGAATTAGAACGTAAAATTTTGGAGCTGAAGAGACAAGAAGCGGCTGCGAAAGAGAAGAAGGAAGCGGCGGACAAAATGATTGTTGAAATGAAATCAAGTGCAGAAACCATTGATCAAGAGATTGCAGATGTGGAGCTTGAGTTTATAACTTCTATGTTGGCTCTGCCGCCTCTGCGGTAATAAGTTAAAAGTAAACAAAACTATGAATGACGTCTATGAGCTCTTATTTGGGTAAATGAAAACTTAGTAGTAGATGTTAGTAATAAGATTTGTCTAAGAACTTTAGCCCTTATGCTCATTGTTGATGATGAGGTTTAGTTTTTAACTAGAAAAAACATCTTTTGTTGATCTTATGATGATGATTACTTGATTAGAATCAATCTATATTTTGTGGTTTTAAATTAAAATGCGAATTATTCTCATCTTACAATTGTTATGTTGTTACTGCTTCAAAGCTTTGTGGCTTATCATCTGTTTCATGACAGCAAACTTTTGAGGATTCTTTGCTCTTCCCATCGTTGAGGCAATAAGGGAAAAAAATCCCTAAAACCAGAGAGAAATGGAGACTAAAGGCAGAAATATACTCTCTCTCTCTCTTTCTTCAAAACAAAAGGCCACCAGAACTTTAGGTTCTTCTTCTCTCAGGATGTAAGAATTTGAGCAGAGAGAGTGAGAGAGATTTGTTGGTTGAAACTAGGAGTTTGACATTTTAACCAAACCGAACCGAACCAAATCAATTCAAACCGAACCGAGCTAATGTGGGCTCGGCCCATATAGGGAGCTCTGAGGGAAGAGTCTCTTATTACGGCGTCTGTGCACAAACCGGCGAGGCTGAAGGAAGCTGAGGGAGTAAAAATGGAAGATGATGAAGAGCCACCGATGGCTATTCAAATCCAACCGGATGTTTCTGTCGGAAATATTCCCTCATCAAGCGACGCTGTTTCAGTTGGTGTCTCTGTTATCACTGGCTATCTCGGCGCGGGAAAATCCACAGTAAGCAATGAAAAAGTCCCTTCCTTTCACTGATTTCACCTGTTGGGTTTTGGTTTCTGATTGTTGATTGTGGTGTTATCTGATCCCCAGCTTGTGAATTATATATTGAACGGGAATCACGGGAAGAGAATAGCTGTGATTTTGAATGAGTTTGGAGAAGAGATTGGAGTTGAGAGAGCGATGATTAACGAAGGAGAAGGAAGTGCTCTTGTTGAAGAATGGGTTGAGCTCGCTAATGGCTGTGTTTGCTGTACTGTTAAGCATAGCCTTGTTCAAGCTCTCGAGCAGCTTGTTCAAAGAAAAGACAGGTGCTTTTCTTTCAGCTTGTGAAATCCTCAAATTTATCATCTTCTTTGTAATGTGGAGACACAGTGAGATATTCCTGATGATAGTTATCCTTAAGGCTCTAAGATTCGGTAAAGGCTTATAAATCTCAAACCATAGGGATAGTTCAACCGAAATTGAAGAACTTTGTTTCGTTAGTCTTTCTGGTCCTTTGTTCGGAATAGGACATTTCATGGGTTGTAGTTGAATCCGAGACAAAATATAATCACCTATATTTTGGAGAAAAATATGCATGTTTGATTTATTAGACGTTCCGCTTTTGTTTTTTCGTATGCAGGCTTGATCATATATTGCTAGAGACTACAGGTTTAGCAAATCCAGCTCCGTTGGCTTCCATTCTTTGGTTGGATGACCAATTAGAATCGGAAGTCAAGCTTGACTGCATTGTTACTGTGAGTAGTCAACTCTTAATCAAATCTACTTCTCCTTTGGTGAGCTTGATGTTGCTCTTATACAGAGGAAATGTAAAGGGTAGAATAGTGCTATCCACACCATTTTTGTCTCTTCTTCAATTATAGCTAGTGATTCATTCTTTTTCTGGTTACCTCTTTGTAGCATATATGTCTCTCAGGTTGTTTACTGCCTCCCTGGTTCCAGTAATTTAGTGCCCAAGCATCATCTTCCCATTGCCTTTACTGACTTAGCTGGTTGAACAGGTTGTGGATGCAAAGAATCTTCGTTTTCAGCTCAATGAGCGCCGTGACTCATCCTCGTTTCCCGAAGCTTTTAATCAAATAGCATTTGCGGTAATCATCTTGTGACACAAACAATGGGTACAGGGACTTATCGCTTTCAGCATCTTAAATCTCACCTAATCATGATACGATTTTTATTCATTTTGTAGGACACGATAATAATGAACAAGGTTGACTTGATTTCTCAAGAGGAATCTGATGAATTAGAGAAGGAGATTCATTCCATCAACTCGCTCGCCAATGTCATCCGTTCTGTTAGGTGCCAAGTTGATTTGTCCAATATATTAAACTGCCAGGCATATGATTCAACTGTTAAGTCTCAGAAACTTCTCTTCTCAACCATCTGATTATAACCTGCTCGATTACTATTCATGCTTTTGATCTAGCAATTGAACCATTTCCCTCTTCACTGTTGCAATTAGCATGGTAGTCGTCTGGAATCCCTGTTAGAAGCAAATAAGTCATTAACAACGACAGATCTTCACGATAGCGGTGTGAGGACTCTATGCATCAGCGAACCCCAACCTATAAACCTTGATAAGGTAGCAAATTCATCGAACATTCCTGGACATTTAGTTAAGTATTAGTGTTTTTCCTGATACACGAACTTGTTCTCGTTTTGACAGGTGCGTTTATGGCTTGAGGAAATTCTGTGGGATAAGAAATTGGAGATGGATGTATACCGATGCAAGGCTGTGCTGAGTATTCAAAACTCAGACCAGATGCACATTTTGCAGGTAATGTAGTTATGAATTAAAACATGACTAAGGTCTTTCCTCTGAATGTCCTTCACATTATTGTTTGTTATTGAATATGCGCAGGCCGTTAAAGAGATATATGAGATTGTGCCAGGACGAAAATGGAGCGATGAAGAGAATCGAATGAACAAAATAGTATTTATAGGTCAGATCTCCTTTTTGCATCATAGTTAAGACTGCTGCTCCCAACACTCTGTTCTCTATGTTTGCTGATTTATGTAATTGAATGTATGCAGGACACAAACTGGACGAAGAAGCTCTTAAAACCGGGTTAAGAGATTGTAGACCTTAAAGAAAACCGCTAACTTGCAGTGACAACCAGATTGGTCTAAACCATTTTGGTTTTTAACCATCTGATACGAAGTTCTCTTGCATCAAATTGCTGATTTTTGTTTGGGTGTTAGCATTTGTAATTCTAGCATTTCAGTGTGTGAATTTACAGAGTGCTATCTTAATATTGATGCTGTTTTGCCATATATGTTGTAACAATAGTATCATTACCTTCTGCGACATTTTCATTAATCAAATATGCAGACAACCTTAAGTGTGGTTATGCAGAAGAAACTGAAAATTTGTATTTACAACAAGGCAGAATTGTGTCTATGGCTGAATTTCTTCTCTATATCTCCTTCTCTCTCGAGTAGTCATTTTCTCTCCATACCTCTGGAATATATCAGCCAAATCAAACAAGCTCACTTCTCTAAGTTTCTTGGCCATCTCTTCAAACATAACTACACCTTCCTCATTAGAATAACAATGCAAAAACTTGCTATAATCAAATCTAGGAACTTCAAGCCCTCTCTTCAACGTTCTCTCAACATACTTTGTAGTTTCCAACCGTTTCCCTGCCTTGATCATACCTCCAACGAATATTGTATCGAAATTCACTAACGGGTCTGGTCCTTTCCTCCCTCTTCTCCCCAAATGTCCTTGCAGCAACATAAGATATGTATGCATTATCGGCTCACACCCTCTCTGAATCATCTTCCTGAAAACTTCCGTTGCCTCGCTTGCCCGTTTAATCTTCACCAATCCTTTTATCAATGCATGATAGGTACTAATATCCGGATTCTCAATCGCTTCCACTATCTTATATGCCTCTGAAACTCTTCGTTTAACCAACAGCCCATATATTATCGATGCCCAAGTTAAATTATCCACCTGAACACCTCTTTCACGCATTTCATCAAACACCTTGCGTGCCATATCAATCCTACCATTTTTACACAACCAATCAATCATAACCCTGTAGAAAGATCCATCCAAATCACAACCCCTTTTCGAAACCATCACGTAAAAGACCTTTGAAGCTTCATCAAACTGGTTTTTCTTTAGAAATGTTTCCATAATCTTTTTACCAGCTTCAATATCCACATCAAATCCTTCATCCATCATCAAATTCCAAAGCTTAGCAGCTTCAATCAAATCACCAACATCACAAAACCCTTGTATCATCGTCCTATAAGTCATCTCATCAGGTTTAATAAACTCTTTCAGCTTAATAACAACAAACTTAGCTTCTTCAACAAGCTTCTCCTTACACAGAGTCTCCACTCCCCTATTCATCGTTTGCACATTATACAAATACCCAAAATCGTTCATCAGATGGAAAAAGTTGACACATTTCTTCAACTCTCGAGCAGAAGCAAGTGTTTTCAACACAATCCTAAACGTCTTATCGTTAACCAATCCACGTTTCCCTGTTTCTTGAGCCAATTCCCAGAAAAGATCCATGTTTCTTGATTTCCCGATGATTCCAAGCATCTTATTAGAGGTAGTGGAGGTGTGGGTGAAATCAGGGTGGTGAGTCTGAGAATAGAGGAAGAAACGGTGAACCGGACGCCATGAGAGAGGGAAATTGTTGCAGACTTGGAGGAAGAACTCGTTTGTGAGTTGAAAATTAGTGGAAGAGAGCTTTGAGACGAGACGTGAATCAGGTGAGTGTTGTTGCTGGTAAAGGATTGTACAGACTCGGAGGAGATGGTCTTGGTTTATTGGTGTAATGGTGGTTGGAGATGGTTTTAGTTGAGTTGATTCGGTGGCAAATCGACGGCTGATAACGAAGAAACGCCGAATTGGAATTCCGAAGTTAACCATTCTCCGACTAGTAACGCCGGCGATGGCAATAATTTTTCCGGCAACGACAGTGTGTATAATAAATAAATGAAAATTAGGGTAAACCGCGACAGTGTATATAAGTGTAAGAATAAAAAAGTGGAAATGCGGGGGATCGAACCCCGTGCCTCTCGCATGCAAAGCGAGCGCTCTACCATTTGAGCTACACTCCCATTGGTGTTTACTAACGTTTCTAATTTTATATAAACGATAAAAACAAATGCTACGACGTCGTAAAGAGGCGGAAAGTTCGTTAAGTTAGTTAGAATGAATTGCGAAGGAAAACCCAAAAATTGCGCAGACATATAGGCACCTTGGATCTCACGGTTGAGATTCAGTCTTCTTCCGCCATTTGCGAACCATCTTCAAACCTCTTCCTATATTTCTCTCTTTCCCTCTCCTTTCTCTTCCAATCATTTTTATTCTCTTTATTTATCTCGCCGAGGAAGGAAACACAAAGAAAAAACAAACAAACAAACCCAGAAATCAAGATTCTCTGTTTTCCACAGATTATCGGAACAATATGTCGTCTTCAGGATCCGACAAAGAGAGAGAGACCTTTGTCTACATGGCTAAGCTTTCCGAACAAGCAGAGCGATATGACGGTGACATATAATGATCTCTTGATTATGTCAGATTTTAGAATCTCTGGAACTTTAAGGTGGTTTGGTAATAAAATGTGCAGAGATGGTGGAGACGATGAAGAAAGTGGCGAGGGTGAACAGCGAGCTGACGGTGGAAGAGAGGAATCTGTTGTCGGTTGGTTACAAGAACGTGATCGGAGCAAGACGAGCTTCGTGGAGGATAATGTCTTCTATCGAACAGAAGGAAGAGTCCAAAGGCAATGAATCAAACGTGAAACACATCAAGGGTTATCGCCAAAAGGTAGAAGACGAGCTCGCCAACATTTGCCAAGACATTCTCACTATCATTGATCAGCATCTCATCCCTCATGCTACCTCAGGCGAAGCCACCGTCTTCTACTACAAGATGTGATAACAAAACACCCTTCTTTCTTGCATCATCATCTGCAAATAAAAACTCAATTTGATCTGAAATTTGTAGGAAAGGAGATTATTACCGTTACTTGGCTGAGTTTAAGACCGAGCAAGAGAGGAAGGAAGCCGCTGAACAGTCGCTCAAAGGCTATGAGGTATGGAATATCTTCGTTTTCTAAACACTGGTAAGTTAGGAGAATTTTTGGTCTGATTGGCTGATTTTGATTAGGCTGCAACACAAGCTGCAAGCACTGAGCTTCCTTCGACCCATCCGATTCGTCTTGGCCTTGCTCTTAACTTCTCTGTTTTTTACTATGAGATCATGAACTCTCCTGAAAGGTTCTCATTCATTTGTAAAACATTGATTCCTAAATAAAATACCCTCAGCTGTCAAACTTTGTTGTGATGTGGTTTCTGGGAAACTATTGCAGAGCTTGCCATTTGGCGAAGCAAGCCTTCGATGAGGCGATTGCGGAGTTAGATACTCTAAGTGAGGAGTCGTACAAGGACAGCACTTTGATCATGCAGCTCCTGAGAGACAACCTCACCCTCTGGACCTCTGATCTTCCTGAAGATGGAGGTCAGTCTGAAAATCACACAGCACACGTGGTGTCTCAAAATGTTTGAGCTTAACCAATGGGTTTGTTATGTTTTCAGGTGAAGACAACATCAAGACCGATGAACCCAAGCAAGAACAGGCTAAGCCTGCAGAAGCCACTGAGGTAACTCTTCACCTTATAAAGAAGTGTATGAATTGCTCTTGTTGGTTTAAAGCTCAATGTTGCTCTCTTTGTTTGTTTCAGAACTGATCAAAGGGCTTGGAAGTTGAATGAGATTAGATTCGATGCCCAGAAGTGGGGAGGCAAATTCCTTTAAGTTCCATAGCTTGGTTTCATCAGAAAGATGGGATTAGAGACAAATGAATTCAATCCTATATTGTTTCTATTTTTTTGTATTACATTCTTTTTCTTCTTTATTTTGTTGTCAATTTTAATGTCATCAAGTATTTTATGTTAATGCAATTATATTATGATTTGATCAGATATGCTTTTGCTGTTATACATTTCCAATATACAGATAAATTGCCAACAAAACAAACACAAGTCTGGCTATAAATGTCAACAAGAAAAGAGAGATAACAGCAAAACCAAAGCTAAATTAAACTCTTGGACAGAGTAAAAAGATCACTAATGCTGATGGTTTATTGACATTCAAACTGCATAATATACAGAAAAAAAAAAAAAAACTTGTCATAAGAGCTGAAGACAAAACCTAACCATATACAAAAAGATGGGAGAAGATGAATGAAGCAAAGATCTTTTATTCTTCCTCTGTCACTCTTCTTCCTTATCAAAGTAACTCTGCGGCAAGGTAAAGTCTTCCTCGTGATTCAGAATGTCTATGTCCTCATCATCTGATTTCTATAAAAAAAAAAAACAGAGGTAACAGATAAAAACCATTAGAGCTAGCTATGGGACACAATAATCAATGCTTGTTGTAATTACTATACTCACCAGCATCTCGATGTTGTAGAAACGATCGAGTAGCTGCAGAACCTCATCTGCTGTGAACTGTCGGTCAAAGCTATGGACAAGAATAATTGATAGAAAGACTCGAGATCAGTAAGGATCAAAACTCATTCGATACAAGTATGAAAGAAACTCTGAAAACAAACCTTCTTCCGAGATACTCCATAAGACCATAAAGAACAAAGTGGCGATGTATGCCTGCACAGCATTAAAGAACTGATCAATGTCCAAGAACAAGAGAGAATTATCAACTACTGTATACAAAAGAAATGAATCTCTTTGGTATTGGTTTCTGATCAAACCAACATGATAGAGACGAAGAACAGTTAGCAGATATCTTGATTGTTAAGATAAAGAAAGCAAAAGTGTCAAGATTTGCCTCGGAGTTTAATAGGAGGATAGATTTCAAGAGCTTCTAATAGCCTCAGCTCCAATTCGACCTGTGATTGCTCCTGAGAAGGGACGCAATGCAATAAAAGAAGAACCTTTAAAATCTCCGAACAAAGTAGTAAAATGGTAGAGAAAGAGAAAGAAGAGAGAGACAGAGACCTTGGAGAGAGAGGAAGCGGAGGAAGGTAAAGCTTTACAGGGAGAGTGTACGGAAATGCCATCTTGATCTTCCTCTTTCTCTTTACCTCCGCCACTTTCGTCCGTTCTTCCACCCATTTTAGGGTTTTGATCCCAAAAATGTGTTGAAAACTTCTTCAAAGCTGTTTGTGATTTGTGTATACAGCAGAGCTTGTTGTCTCTTTCAATTGGGCCGGCCCATCTTCGAGGCCTTGTCTTTGTGAGTTCATTCCTCACAATAACTATGGTGATAAGCTAAGGTTATGTAAACCAGTCGAGAATGTCAAACATGGCATCATGCATTCTTGCATAGTTATTTATATACAAGAGCAAGAGATTCAAAATCAATCTTACAAATCTTGGATTCAGATAAGATAAAAATCGAAACATTCCAAAGGTTTTAACATTTATTGGTCTAGCCGAAGCATCTGCCAAAGACTACTGATCCTAAGAACCCAAGTCTATTGGTTTCCAAAAAGAAAACAAGAAGCTATGTAATGTATTGGACATAAATAAATCAGATTAAGAGACTCGAAGAATAAAATGAAGCAATCTACAGCAATGAAACATTGGGCATGATGGTCCATAACTGCAAAACTCGATGAGCCCGGGCTTCATTCCTCATTTCTCGTAAGGGTTCGTTAGTACAACCATTCATTTTGGATTTCATCTGTTTAATGCTCGGCCCCTGGAGTAGTCTATGTTGAACAGCATGTTCCTGCGGTTCTCGGTTCCCATCCTGATCTGAAACTTTCTGGCCAATGCCTCCACTTGATCATCGTTTTCATTGTCCATTTCCCTGACGCATCGCCTTCTGAGCTTTTTCAATGTCTCCCTAGAGGGTTCAAATCCAGATTTGATCTGTATAATTGGAACATGTATTAGTTTCTCATAGCCATGTAAGAAACACACATCATTCTCTCAGTCATAAGGTTTGTTAATTCGGGTTTACCATGTCATCAACGACGGTCAGAGCTGATTTGGGATCCCGGTTAATGAGATGAGCATCAACCAGCAATGAATACGTCCGGGAATCAGGTTTAACACCTATGCTAACCAGATGCTCAAATACATTTGTGGCCTCGAAAGTCTGCAAAGCAAATAGGCTAGAGTCGTTAGGCCTAATTATTCATTTGAAAAAAATATTAGAGAGTGATTTGACATCTAAAAAGCACCTTCTTGACTTTTCCAAATGCATATAGTAAAGCATTGTATGAATCGATATTAGGAGTCAGCCCAAAGGAAGCACTTATTGCCTCAAACGTCTGATAAGCACGATCCAGATCCCATGTGTTTGCGCAACCCAGAATTATACAGTTTAGAGCAGCAACAGACTTATATGGAGTATCACCTTGACTCAAACTCTCCAACTGGAAGTATACCTGGAGGATTATGTGACAGTACAATGTCAGATAAGCTAAACGTTATATCTGCTTAGTCCCAGCACTCTAAAATGCATCAACGTTCAGACCATTATGTCGACTTCGATAAACAGGTTTTCTGGAATTGTTCTATTAAATTTCAGAAATTTCCTACGTCTACAAGTAAATCTTATTGTGAAGAAAGCTGAGAATATGTAGAATATCTACCCTTAAAAAGAGTCAAGGTATACCTCATCCAATGTCTCAAAACCTTTCTTAGAACAGGCCACAACCAGAGGATATAAGGATGTAAAAGGTGAAAGCATTTCCTCCACAACTTCTTTTTCAGAGTCTGCATATGCGGATTCAAATTCATGGAGCGAGGTGAAAGCTTTTTGCAGATTCCCCAACGATGCATATGCATTTATCTTTGCAATGTAAGATGCAGGGTTGGCTGCCTTTTTCCCACGCAGACTATGTTTCAGAATCGTCCATGATCCTTCCACTAAAGATGAACTGCAAGTCCTAGCAGCAGTTGCAAGACCTGCTACTACCAACCCTTCATCAACAGAAAGAAAAACTGAGGGCCTAGCCATTTCGCCTCTAGTGATCCACTTGAACATAAATTCAAACGCATAAAATGCTAATTTGCTATTATCCTCTTGGATTGCAACTTCTGCAATATAATTACACAGTATCCAGCTAGGGCAAAGGGACTTGTTCCGATCAACAGCCTACGCAAAGAGAATACAGATATAATTGATAGAAGGGGCGGCAAAACCTTCAGATGACGACCAAAGATAACAAAAAAAATCGTCTGTACCTTACACCTTTCGATGATGGAGACCAGTGTATCTGTCCTACCTTTGGCTACACAACTACGAACACATTCAGTAAAGACGGTGGTGGATAACATATAACCAGATTTCAGTGCCATGTCCAAAACTTTCATGGCCTCGTCATTCTTCCCAGTTCCAAAATGCATTCCAATAACCAAATCATATGATTCATCATCCGGAAGAGACTCATTCCCCAGCAGCAGCATCCTGACGAAATTACATCAAGTCATGATACATTTTACAAGAAAAACCTCTACTTCCGCAAGACACCAGTCTCAATAACAGCTATCAGAGTTAACCCTTTGATTTATCAGCAAATATTACCGTTCAATTATTTAAAGTCTTAATCTTTTACACTAGTTCTAAGATACCTCCCCATAGAAACTATAATATATGATAGAATAGCTGATAAAACTCACTCATCAGAAAGTAATCTAGAAGCATTGTTCATTGTACAAAAAGGAATCTGTCTACAAACTCAGTGGATCTAACCGTTCGAGCAGCTTCATGGCAGCCTCAGTCTCTCTTGCCTGGTACATAGCCTTCAAAACTAGATTATAAGACGCTGTATTGGGAGCCACGGAAAACTCTTCCATTGGCGCAACTAGATCGAGCATGTCTTCAGCAGAAGCTCCCATCATCAAGTTAGCTCGAAGGTAATGATTGTAAAGGTTAACATCAGGCTTATTCGGCTTCCCATTCTTGTCAAGCGATCGAACCCAGACCTCAAAAAGCTGCTTCATGTCAGACCAACGCTGCGACGCAGTCCAATCAGCAAACATATTGAGCAGCGAGTTCATGTCAAGCGTCTCAGAGAGAGCTCTGATGCGAGCAGCAGGAGCCTGATTTAGAAATCCCAATGGAACGAGAGATTGGTTGAAGGAGGAAGGAGTGTTGGGGATCGGACTCCTCCAATTCTCTTGGTAAAGAGGACTTCCCGTTGCTGGATTCGGCGGAAGCGGCGTTGATTGATGGTTCGATGTTTCGTGATCTGTTGAATCGGTTGCGAGCTGAGGATCTTGAGAGAGGAATGGTGTACCGGAAATGGCTCTGATGGGTGAAATGGAAGTGAGAGGATTGGGTTTTAGGGTTTTGAGGAGAGAGATACGTGATCTGGTGAAGAGATGAGACGCCATTGTTGTAAGGATCTGTTGAGTTGTGGGAAAAGGGGTTTATCTGTGTTTTAGGGTTTTCTGAGTTTCTCAGATGAGTTTTAGAAACTCCGGCCGTGACGATCTGTCCTCGATCACAACAGTGGCATTTCTGAAATTATCCCATAGTAACGATGTCATTTCTTAGGATTAGTCGTCATTGACTCTCGTTAAATGTTTAGGTCTCTCTAGTATAAAGCCCGGCCCATTAATACACAGCCCACACTTTTTCGTAAACAATCATGGACATGCCCATGATTCTTCTTTAGATGATTTGTCAAAAGACGATTTCTCTATGATAAGAGCTGACTAGGGTTTTGATTTGGGAATTATGGTGAGATTCTATGGTAATTTGAGTTCTCCTTCCTACTCTCATTCAGAATCAAATTCATGACTAAAGTTTAATGAGAAACAGAAAATTATTGACCAAGGAGGGTCAATGACGAGGTCTGAAGTTTTTACTTACGTTAGCGGTAACGTTTTTGGTTGTCTTGTCATCAACTTTTGAATTATGTGACTTTGTGACTTGTGACACAATCACACGCGTTGTAATGCGAATGCAAAGTTTGTCCTGCACATGGCTCCCTCGCTTCGCCGCTTTGCCTTAAAAAGTACTTTACACTTAAATTTTTTGGCTTTATGGAGTATACTATTTCCAATTTTTGTGTTCTTTTCCCTGTTTTTCTCCATTATTAGTGCTTCAGAAATCAAACTACTTTTACTTTTAATAAAAAATCTTTATATAATTTTATATATTATAATATGTTAATTAACGTACAACAGTTTTTACTTTGTAAACGTGTGCATGCATCTTTTGCTATGTCTTTTGCGGAAAGCAAGACTCTTATCTAAATCCTAAAAAAGTAAAGAGACTGCAACAGAAGTACGTGAATTGACATGGCAAATTAGTAAATAACAAAGCTAGTCTTTTTTCACATAAAGTCCCACTACAATATTATGTGCGTCGACCGACCAGTTACACGATGACTAGACAACAAGCATTCTTTTCACCTTCTTGTTGTTTCTCTTCAGACCCACATTGCTTTAGGACTTTGGGTACTCAAAATCTAACATTTACAAGTCATCACACAATAATATCTGAACTTTTTGAAACTTAGTCCCGAGGGTATACTGCTTATTAGTATCAAGGTTCAAGGATATATCATAATGAATAAGCTCGACCATCATCGTATCAAGATATCTCTCTCTCTCTCAAACACGCAAACTCTCATTTGTGGCAGAGTTAAACAATTTTACATCTGATTTAGCAACCATGGCGTTTTCACTTCCTCTGTTTCTTCTCTCCTTCATGGTTACCTATTCAAGTAAGCTTCCTCTGTTTCTTGTAATGCTAATCTTTGATACATCTTTTTCAGTTCATCAAACCTATGTTCTGCTAGATTCTATCTTTTTCACCTACCCTGATCAGAGATCTCTGTTTTTTAATTTCGCTTATTGTTCTCTGTGTTCGCACAGACGCGGCGGTTTGTGTATGCAAGGACGCGAGCGAGCCGGATCTTCAGAAGGTGATAGACTTCGCGTGTGGAGGAGGTGCTGACTGTGCTCAGATTCAGACGACCGGAGCTTGTTATCAACCAAACACCGTCAAGAACCACTGTGACGTCGCTGTTAACAGCTACTACCAGAAGAAAGCTCCCACCGGCGCCACCTGTGACTTTAACGGCGCCGCCGTCATCTCTACTTCTCCTCCTTCGAGTATTCCTTCCGTTAAAACCACAACTTCTTTCCATCAAATGTACATATATATATTTCTTGCTGATTTTACTCTCTATATAATTTTGCAGCTACTTCAACCTGTTTATCTAGTTCCAGGTATGTTTCATTTCACCTTGTCTTAGAGCTTAGATTAGGTTTTTTTTTGTCCTCTGTTTAATTCTTGATTGTTTGCTTAGTGTTTTCTTTAGATCAGTAGTAAGCTTTCTGTTAACTATAGTTGTTGAATAGTTGAATAAGGATGCTATTAACGTGTAGATTTTGCTGCTAAATCTTTATAAGTTTTTTTTCAAAACATTGTACCGACATAGTGATAATGAAAACTGATGATCCAAGTGTGATATAGAGCAAGACTGATATAGAGTAACTCTTTTGCAGCCCCACCGGAACCCCCATGAACGGAACTCCATCCACCGGCAATTCAACAACCGGAAATTCAACCACCGGAACTCCAGCCACCACATATCCATCCACAGGCAATTCAACAACCACCACACCCACTGACGGTAGGCCGACTTCATCTTCGTTAGCATTTCCTGGAACTACTATGGGACCGTCTAGCAGCACCACCGGTTTAAATTCCGGTGATCCCAACGGTGGAGAAGAGCTCTCCGTCCGAACCACGACGATCATCTTACTAATCACCATCGCTGCCGTGGCCTTGAGGGTTTAGGTGAGGAGATCAGCTCAAGATGATGACAAGAACGCTTTTTTTTGTTATGGACGGCGGCTGAGACATTTTGCCAAGTAAAAAAGGCTAGAGCTTTATCTTGCTTCCCACGTTTTAATATTTGTATGGTTCTATTTAGGTTTGTGACTCTATCTCTCTCGTGTCTTCAATAGTATTTCGGTTTATAGAAAACCTTAATCAAGATCTTTTTCTTGCTTTCTTTTGTAAATCCAGAAAAAATTGCGATTCTCTTTGGTTTGTATTATTTCTACTTATAATTATGCGTTTACAATAAAGATAACCTAACTATTTCTCAATTTTATCGGCACAAACTTATTAAAATTAAAGGCGACGGTATTGTAAGAAATGAATATTGATTGGAAGTTTGCTCAAAAGAGTGAGTAACATTGCTCTTGACGTGGATTCCATTGAGATGAGAATCGGTGTAATATACGATCTTGATTATATACAATTTACAATAATAATAGGCTAAGGGGTGGTTAGTGCCAAAACAGTAATGGTTCGTATTGTATATGTATAAGACTGTATATATTTTGAACGGATCATAAAACGACGTAGTTTTGGAATAAATTTTAAACCAAAAAAATAGCAACACACTCCACTCGAACCCATCACCTCTTTAGAAGAATACGAGCAACTTTACCACTCTCCCATTTGGATTATAATTCCAATGTATATATTATCTTCTTCTCTTCAGCCAAACTTTTTTCGATGGCTCTGTACAAGAGAAAGATACAGGGAAGTCCAATCTCTACTACGTATTGCGATCCTCTGCATCGGAAGCTTTTTCCTCGGGATTTGGCAAAATCTGCCGCCGAATTCACGCACCACCATCGACGATTCAAACGAAGCACCGTGCGAGAAATTCTCAATGAGTTCACGATCTCGACTTCGACGCGCATCACAACCCTCGTGATCCACCACCAGCGATCAAACCCGCCGCAATTTTAAAATCATACGATTCGGAATTGAGCGAGCACACGCCGTGCAAAGACGCGAAACGATCTCTGAAATTCTCTAGAGGAAGACAATACATATTATATATATATATATATTCATTCCCGTTGGAAATAATTACAAAATGGGCGTGTGGGATAGTGGTAACGATGCTCTTTATTTTGACGAGTTGAGGGTTCGAATGTAGGGTGTTGCTATTTTTTTGGTTTAAAATTTATTCCAAAACTACGTCGTTTTAAGATCCGTTAAAAATATATACAGTCTTATACACTGCAAAATACACAAGGGTTATATTGCGGGTTTTTGGTCACTTCGTGGTTTGATCAGCATTTTTTTCACTTAGTGGTTTGATTCGCAAAATCTCGCATCTTGGAGGTTTTTTTTGCACAAAACTTGGCAGTCTGCCTTTATTGTATTGGGCTTGGCCCATCCGAAAAAATGCTTGGCTGATTTGTTTAATTTTCCTTTAGTGAATGAAAAGAATGCCCTTTATAAAAAAAAATCATAACAATATTTGAAAATGGTGCCCAAAAAAAAAAAGAAAAAAAAAAATGTTGAAAATTGACGTCATGGAAGTACGACGACTGCAACGAACGTCTCCCTGCAAACTCTGATAAGTGATATTACGCAAACACCCTTACCACTTTCCATTCTAGTATCAGAGTCCAAAAACCCATAAGGATATAATCGTCTCACTAAAATTTATTTTTCGCGCTTCATCCATTAAGCTTGTCTCGGAAAAAAATTTGCAGAATTCGTTCAAGCTCGAGTCAGCTGATCGCTTGAGGTATCAGATCTACTAATTTATTTTTCGCGCTTCATCCATTTAGCTAGTCTCCGAAAAAAATTTCTTCTTCGTCTTTGGCTCGTTCACTCCGTCAGATTTTGTTTCTATATTATTGAGTAGGAAAGCTTGTTTCTCTTCGGTGAGTCTCGAGTCAGCAATTCGATTTAAGGATTTTGAGGTATCATGTCTCAGCTTCACTGATTTCTTTTCCTAATGTCATTTTCGAGACCAAGATTTGTGTTTCTTCTCTTTTAAAATTCTTTCGATTTTCGTTTTGTTACTGAGCGTGTTTTGGGGAAGAACTAGTGTGCGTATGAGATCTCCTGGTTTCTAAATTTAGGAGCTGATGTTAATTGGAGATCCTTTAGAAATTTCTACTACTTAGGGTTTTTCAACTTAGTAGACAGCCACAATTTCATCATCGTTTCTTCCCTAATCATGATTTTCTTAAGTTTAAATGTTGTCTTAAGATTCTAGTTTTGATTCATAGTTCATAGTTTTTAGTTTTCCTTAGTTACCTTTTTTATCCTTGAAGAATAAATCAATAAAAACCTATAATCAGTTGCTTGAGCTTAAGATTCTGGCAGAGTATTGCTTTAAAGTTTTATCCCCCTTTTTTGCTTATCCTGAACATTTAATTTCTGGGTACAGGACAATTCCCGTAAAGGAGCGCTCAAGGGCAGTAGGCTTTGTCTTTGGAGGACTGAGTTTAGGAAGTGTTTTGGGGTATGGTTTTCTTGATGAGACAATTATCTATGTTTTTTATTTAGTTACCAAGATTAGATAGGTTAACAGTGACACAGACAGAATACTCAATTTTGAGACTTGTACAGAGCTGATGTTATTATCTCTGCAGGCTTCTCTTGGCTCCTCCCATTATCCAAACATTTAATTGGGAATCTGTCTTTTACCTGTTTGGTCTTCTTGGTGTTGGCTGGTGAGTTTCATTTTGACCTGAGTAATAACTTTCACAAGATTGCTGTCTGATGTTTTCATAAATCATCTTAACTTGCATTAAGATGGAAAGGACATTCTGAGTATACTTCTACATGAAAATTAGAAAATGTGACTGCTGCCTTTATTTGCTTCATCTTTCTTACCAAGATCTTAATATGCTAGGTCAGTATGTATCTATAATCTCAGTTGTTCTCTTATATGTTGAAGGTTCGTGGGCTTTCAATTTCTTAAAGAAGAAGAAGTTTCGCATGTAGGTGGCTTCTTCTTCCTTTTCCTTATTTAACTTTATTTAATCTTGAATATCTGACACTACGGAATGTAGGTGTCGCATAGTTTGATAGATATACAAATGTGTGGTTTAGTCTATAAATAACACAAAGCCATGATAAAGTTCTTTCTCTTTTTACTCTAGACTTCAGACTTCACTTTTCATCTCTAGACTTCACTCTTGAACTCTAGACTTCACTTTTGAACTTTAGACTTCACTTTGCCTCTCTAGACTTCACTCTTGAACTCTAGATAATGTAGTTAAGAAAAAATCCCTTCCTTCGTAGAAAGGAGATCTATAGATAATGTAGTTAATCCTTTTATGACTCCAATAATGTAGTTAATTAAGTTTCTGATTGTGATGTAACACCTCTCTTTTGATTATATGACAGCTTTGATTAACAATGGGTTTTTATACTCTAAATGGTAGAAAAGTGGAAGTTGAAAATCTGAACGAATTGAGTATTGATGAACTGAGAAAAGAGGTTAAACATCGGTTTTACACACAAGGGGGCAACAAAGAGTCTTTGATTAAGTTGTTACGAAATTCTATTGAAGATGACGGTGACACTCTGGAAATCAAAGAAGTAGATGAGAGAAAGAAAAAACAAATAGCCATCTTCGACTTTGAATTTTATGGCAAAACCAGTATCGAGTTGGGTATTATAGTTGTTGAATCCGAGACCTTAGAGAAGGTGGAGGATCTTAAGTTCCGGACTTTTTTCAAATCGAAAGATCATATCCCGGGAAAGTACCTTAGGAAAAAGGGTATCACAGAGAAAGATATGGAGGATGCACGTTCATTTTCTGAAGTCCGAGAACAGATCTTCGAATTTCTTCACGGTTAGTAACAAAATATAGTATAAAGTATTTGATAAATTTTGAAGCAGGTTATAAAACATGTAATACTTAGTGTTTTTGTTTTAGGAAGAATATGGATAGGTCATTGCCTGAAAACGTGTGACATGCCACGTTTATGGAATGAGTATAGGGATTGTAAGACAGATTGTGGATCCATTCCAAGGCCCAGAGCAGTAATAGACACGTTCGAACATTTGAAAAATTCTGAGGGAAAACAAGCGAAGCTTGAAGACATTGGTAGAAGATATAAGGAAAGTATCTCGGAGAATATATTTTGTGTATATCGTTTTGTATATTTTACATTTCTCTTCTAGCTAGATAAGTCAATACCTCTGTATATATATATGAGTCTGTAATCTTTTCACTAATCAATAAGAACAAAACTCTATATGGTATCAGAGCAAAAGATCTCTTTGACCTAATTTTTTTTCTTCTCTTTTACGCTTCAGCCGCCACTCTCTTTTCTTTGTCCTCTTCATCATGGCTAACACAAACACAAACGCTGCTCTTGTTCCCATCTACAACGCCAACGACTCAAACGACACTATCATCTCTCTCAATATGTCCGGCATCACCAAGCTCACACCAGACAACTACCTCACTTGGAAGCTCCAAGTCTATGCTTTGTTCGAAGCACACGAGCTGCATCCATTCATCAGCGAAACTGATCACGCACCACCAGCTACGGTTACTACAAACAATCAAGCCCAGCCGAATCCCAAACTTGCTCCCTGGCGTCGTCAAGACCGCATCCTGTACAGCGGCTTGATTGGTACTCTTTCACTCCCTGTTCAATCACTCGTTGCCCGTGCAACAACAAGTCGTGAAATTTGGCTCACTCTGTCACGAACATATGGCAATCCTTCTCGTGCTCATATCAAGCAAATCAAACAGCAACTGAAAAAGAGCTCCAAAGGCACACTCTCCATCACTGACTATATGCAGAGCATCATCAGCAGAAACGATCAACTAGCACTTTAGGTGCTCCACTTGAACATGAAGATCTCCTTGATATCATCGTCGATGGGCTAGGCGATGAATACAGACCTGTTGTTGAGATGGTTAACGGTCGCGACACTCCCATCACCATTGAAGAACTCCACGAGAAACTCCTAAATCGTGAAAACGCCATTGCTTCTCTTGATGTCTCTACTCCAACATTCCTTCCAGCCACTGCCAATGTAGCTGAACATCGCCCTTACTACTCTCAGAACACAACCAACTCCAACTACAACCGTGGTGGCCATCGCGGCAACTATCGTGGTGGAAATCGTGGTGGTTATCGTGGTGGTTACCAAGGAAAGTGTCAGCTCTGTGGAGTCTTCGGGCATAGTGCGAGGCGCTGCAACCAACTCTCCAACACGCAAACGCATAATCAACAGTCTGCTTCCATGCCTCGTCATCCGTCTCACCAACAGCATGTGGCACCTCCACAATGGAATCCGCAAGCACACTACACCACTTCCTCACCACATCCTGGCTGTGATGGAACGTGGCTCCTAGACAGCGGTGCATCACATCATATTGCCTCTGATCTCGCCAACCTCTCGCTTCACTCTCCATATCAAGGCACAGAAGATGTCACCATTGGCAATGGCTCCGGACTCCCAATCACTCACACTGGTTCCACCCACTTATCCTCATATTCTCGTCCATTAACTTTGTCTAATGTTTTATGTGTGCCGACCATTGCTAAAAATCTTATCTCGGTTAACAAACTCTGCAAGACAAATAACGTTATGGTTCAAATGTGTCCTTATGATTTTCAGGTGAAGGATCTCAAGTCGGGAGCAACACTAATACAAGGACCGGCTAATGATGGAGTCTACGAGTGGCCTTCACGTTTTCCCTACTCTATTTCTGCTTTTTCATGTGTTAAGTCCTCTCTTGTTGATTGGCATTCTAGACTTGGGCATCCCTCTTTACCTATTTTAAAACATATTATTGCAAAAGCTTCTTTACCTGTTTCAACTACTTCATTCTCTTCCTATAATGCTTGTCTTACAAACAAAAGTCACAAACTTCCCTTCTCCTCAAATTCAATGTCCTCTACGGGTCCCCTTGATTTAATTTATACGGATGTTTGGACTTCTCCGGTGTATTCTATCGATGGCTTCAAATATTATGTAATATTTGTTGATCATTTTACACGATATATTTGGTTCTACCCTTTGAAACAAAAATCTCAGGTGGCTCAAGTCTTCACCTCTTACAAAGCACTAGTGGAGAACCGGTTTCGGCGTAAGATCAAGACTCTTTATTCGGATAACGGTGGGGAGTTCATCGCACTAGCCTCTTTTCTTTCGTCACACGGAATCTCTCACTTCACATCTCCTCCTCACACCCCGGAACACAACGGACTTGCCGAACGACGACATCGTCATATAGTGGAGACCGGTTTATCACTTCTCACTCATGCCTCTATGCCTGACAAGTACTGGAGTTATGCATTCGCCACCGCAGTGTACTTAATCAATCGCATGCCCACGCCAAATCTCTCCAATGTTGCACCGTACACCATTTTGTTTCAAGAAGAACCAAACTATTCCAAACTCCGCATTTTTGGGTGTCTCTGTTATCCCTGGTTACGTCCCTACTCTCCTCATAAACTCAGTCCTCGTTCTTCTCCTTGTGTGTTTCTTGGCTACTCTCTTACACAAAGTGCTTACTTGTGCCTTAACCCTTCCACCTCTCGTGTCTTTGTCTCTCGTCATGTTATTTTTCAGGAAACCCACTTCCCTTTTGCTCATATTTCCACTCTTCCTCCGTCACAAACATCGCCTCCTGAAACAAGTCCCTTTCTAACACCCTCTTCCTCTTTAGTTCCTATTTGCAGGTTGCCACTCGAGACTACGTCGCCTGTCGCTCCTTCCGTGGCTCCATTGCCACCTGCCCCGACGGAGACTCCTTCACCACCGCTACAAGAACCATCGCCACCACCACTGGAGCCGATCTCTCCCTCACTGGAACCACCCACCTCGACTACGGATCCGCCACAGCAACAGTCCCGCATGACAACGCGTTCCATGAACAACATTCACAAACCAAATCCGAAATATGGTCTTCTTGCTCTTCTTTCCGAGATTGAGCCTGCCACTATCACTCAAGCTCTTAAAGATGAAAAATGGCGAGGTTCTACGAGTGAAGAATACAACGCTCTTCTTGGCAACCACACATGGGATTTGGTTCCACCTGAGATGGCTCAGAATATAGTCGGCTGCAAATGGGTGTTTCGCATCAAACGACGTCCTGATGGCTCTATTGATAAGTATAAATCTCGTCTAGTTGCAAAAGGATTCCACCAACGGCCTGGTATTGACTTTGAAGAAACGTTTAGTCCAACATCGAGAACGCTACCATACGTACCGTTCTCGATGTTGCTGTAGCTCGAAATTGGTCTCTTCGCCAATTAGATGTCAACAACGCATTCTTACAAGGGACTCTAGATGAAGAAGTTTATATGATGCAACCTCCTGGTTTTGTTGACCGTGATCGTCCTAATCATGTATGCCGCCTTCGCAAAGCTATATACGGGTTAAAACAAGCTCCTCGCGCATGGTACAATGAACTCAAGTCGTTTCTACTTACTCTTGGCTTCAAAAATTCTCTTGCTGATGCATCCTTGTTTGTCCTCCACTTAGGTTCGCATTTCATCTACATGCTCGTTTATGTTGATGACATTGTTATCACTGGTAGTTGTGACACTATGATTGACAAGATTGTTGCTACCCTTGCTGACCGCTTCTCCCTTAAGGATCTTGGGGAGCTCTCTTATTTTTTGGGTATTGAAGTCTACCGTTCAGCTCAGGGCCTTCGCCTCACCCAGCAAAAGTACACCATTGATCTTCTAACTCGCCTCAACATGACCAATGCAAAGCCAGTCGCAACGCCGCTTGCCTCCACCACTTCTCTCACTCTCGCGGGCACGAAACTTCCTGATCCGACTGAGTATCGTGCTGTTGTTGGCAGTCTCCAATATCTCTCCTTTACTCGACCCGACATCGCATTTGCCGTTAATCGTCTGTCTCAGTTTATGCACTCACCAACTACCGATCATTGGGAAGCTGTCAAACGTGTTCTTCGATATCTTGTTGGCACCATTAATCATGGACTTTTCTTTGCTGCTTCCTCGCCTCTCTCTCTTCACGCCTACTCGGATGCTGATTGGGGAGGTGATAAAGACGACTACACATCCACTGGTGGCTATCTTGTTTATCTCGGAAAGAATCCTATCTCTTGGTCGTCTAAGAAGCTCAAAGGTGTTGCTCGATCCTCCACTGAAGCTGAGTATCGAACGGTGTCACAAACGGCCTCTGAAGTTAAGTGGATTCTCTCACTTCTCTCTGAACTTGGCATTACTCCCTCGCTTCTTCCCACAATCTATTGTGACAATATCGGAGCTACTTATCTTTGTGCCAATCCTGTGTTTCATTCTCGAATGAAGCATATTGCACTTGATTATCATTTTGTTCGAGAAATGATTCAAAGCAAGATTCTCCGAGTGTCCCACATTTCCTCGCAGGACCAACTTGCTGATACTCTCACTAAGCCTCTTCCTCGTGCAAGGTTTCATGATCTTCTGGTCAAGATTGGAATCACCTCCGGTGCTTCCTCTTGAGGGGGCGTATAAGGAAAGTATCTCGGAGAATATATTTTGTGTATATCGTTTTGTATATTTTACATTTCTCTTCTAGCTAGATAAGTCAATACCTCTGTATATATATATGAGTCTGTAATCTTTTCACTAATCAATAAGAACAAAACTCTATAGAAGATTCGGCTTTGTAGAAAAACAAATTCACAGAAGTTTAGATGACTGTGACTTGACTCTGAAAGTACTTAAAGCGTGTTTTGCTGTGGAAGAACTGAATGGAATAATTGAAATAGAGAAACAAAAACAAAACATGTTGGACGAGCAAGAAGAAAAACTGGAAGCGATTCGTGAGGAGGTATGTGGTCGTTTATCTGCCCATATACAGTTGGTGAATTTATCTTAGTTTCATGAATCTTTGCCACAGTTATTCTTGACATATAAATATACAGAGCAATAGTTTTCCTCGACCTAATATGAGCGATGGGAAGAAATCACGCTCTATGTTTTCAATTTTTAAGGTGCTGGCGTTGGAAGATAGATTGGAAGAGAAAGAAGTAAAGTGCTCGGAGCTGCAGAAAAAGTCGAAGGTATGTTGTGTCTACTATATCGTGGGAACCAAGAATATATTTACGATGGATATTTGTCCTCATTTGAAAATGGTTATCACAGAGATTAGAAGATTCATTGATCAATGAAAAGAAACTGACTTCACAACGCCGAAAAGAATTGACAGAGGTAAAACATAGGTTGGTTGGGTTCTGTTTTCGAAGTTAGGTGAATTTTTGTTGACCTAAGCTCGATGTTTATTTTGGTAGCTACATAAATCGTTTACAAGGGTTAGAGAGTGCACAGACAACCTGAAAAACTGTGAGCAGGAACTCCAGGTTAGCTTGTAGATTTTGAAATCCTAGCGTAGTAGTTATTATCATTGCATGAAGATCAGGCGTAATCGAAACAAGTCTATTGCTTTTTTCGCAGTCGCTTGTCAATTCAGCAGCTAGAGAAGGTGTGGCGGGTGATGATGAAGATTGAAGAACTGGGAAACGGGTTTCACTTTGACCTATCGTTGCTTGTAGAGCCAAGTTAGCCAACCAACACTCAAATCATTATACACGATGACCTTAAACCAAAACCCCTTTTAAGATACTCTATGCTTTCCTTTTCATAAAAAGTTTCAGTATAGTTGTTTAGAAAAAAAATCTTGGTCCATAGATTTTATCAAACTAATAGTTTTTACTCAAACAAATACTTTTTACTTAAATAGTGAAAGCCATAGTTAGTCTCAGTTAATTAATATCAAACTAATAGTTTTAACTCAAATAGTGAAAGCCATAGTTAAAATTTTGTTACAAATAACAAAAGAAAATAAACATACCGATAATTGAATGGAATGAAAAGAATAACCTTATTATTAAACTTTTAGTTCTATAATATGATCGTTGTCGATTTAGAAGTTAATATTCAAACGTTTCTGGATAATTTAAACGTATAAGCTTAATCAAATAAAAATGTGGCCTACTAGTTTAAATTTTCTTTTTTTCGTGGCCTTTGGCAAATGCCACTTTTCCACAATATTAAGCACGCCTCTGTGTATACCATAAAACATGATTCCATCATCTAATTACTCTGCTTTGACCTAACAAGTGAACTTTAAACTTGTCTATTTCCACCACAAATTTTATCAAATATAATAGAGAACATAGAATTGCTCTGTCTATATATACCTACAACACTGAAGTTGATCCTTTCAAATCAAACACTCCCAAAAATACTAACAAATGGAGAAAAGCCAAAGATGTGACAAAGACACAAACACTAACATTGGCTTTGGCCTTCTTCCCTCTGAGCTCATACAAACATTTTACTCCATCTTTGTATACCTGAGATCATCCGAATGAAACTACTCAACAAGTTTGTTCTAACCACCATATCTGACCGGACTTTCATCCGACAACTCAACGATGGATCACAGCGAGACACGTGGATCTTCGTCTACACGAGGCGTTGGCGTCGCGACAGCGGTGTGCTTCACGGATTCTCGGACCGATCTGTTCGGTGGTTCAAGATTCCGGTGGCTGAAATTTTGGCCGGAGGGATTCTCCCCGGCGAAGATTTATATCTATTAACAGCTAGCGGTAATTTCCTTATATTTGCTTCTAACACTCATAGTGGAATCATAGCCGTCGATTTGATTGGCAAGACCGTTAGCCGAATCAGCTCATGTCCGTTAGGTCCACGTGGAACTTCGTCTTGGAGACGATCCGGTATGAAGCTTGTCCCTGATCAATCCTGCTCTGGTCATTTCCGGTTTATGTTCGCTGAGATGGTAAATAACCGACCGGTTCTATTCACCTACCATTCAAACACAGCCACGTGGCATACCAAAGAAGTTGAGAATACGATAAATCCGGGTTATAAGAAAAATAGTAATGTATTCTTAAGCTTATCAAATCGGCCTCACGAGAGTATTGTGATGACCGTGGACGATGGCTCGATGATAAATCCGTCTCCGGTGATTCTGCGGCCGAGAATTAACCAAGACGCGATCAGAGAACGTCCGTCAAGTGTCGGATTCAGCAGAAATGATCTGGAAAGTCAATTGTTGCATATACATGGAGATGATTGTAAAGTGGTTATTAGATTAGACACAATAAAATCAAAGATGAAGAAAATGAATAGTTTAGAGGTTTGGGAAATAAGCTCAGATGGTGAGAATTGGGAATTAGTGTCAAGAGCTCCAAGTGAGGTGATCAGCGACAAGCCATGCGGTGTGATGATGATGATGATGCTTGGAAAGGAGATTAGGGGTGATTAGAGTGGCTCTAATGACAAATCATGAAGGTTTATGGAATATTATTTGGTTGGATTATGATAGGCAGAGGAATAAGTGGGAGTGGGTCCCAATACCGGATTGTGGATTCTTGCAAGGCTCAAATATGGCCGGGATTAGCTTCTCGTCTGGCCTCACCTTCTCTATGTAACACTTAAAAAGTTTAATATAAATGTCGCTATCAATCGGCCGACCAAACTCTTTTCTCTTAAATCATTGTAGGAATTAATAAATGAATTTCACGAGCTAGGACGGTTTCAAGTCAACCACGGAGGCACACTCTAGGAAATTATTGAATCACGGGCTAAGAAAAAGTACAAGTCCAAAATAATTGGAAAAAAGAAAACTATTATCTATTCCAATTTATATTATTTTAGATCCACGTCTTGCTTATATCATCAGTTTTATAATGTACTAATGAATTGTATTTAAGATTATTAAAATATAGCTTAAATAAAAAACTCCGGTTACAAATAAAAATATAGGGAAATAACCTAACCATAATATTGAAAATTCACCGAATGAAGATCATCGTCACCAGTTACCAAACTACTAAACTTACAAAACAAAATCGATAGTCTAGGCTGGATATGAACTTATAATAAATTTGAAAAATATTTAATAAAATATATTTTTGCCTCACTATAATTTACTCAAGAATATTGGTGATGAAAGATAAGAATCCAGCGAGGGAGGTGGGCTGGTCGGTTCACATAACAAAGATAACAAAACGCCGGTTCACTTAGATGTATCATAAATAATTACCATACTAAAAAACCCAAAAGAATCAAACAAAATATGTGAACCGGCGTTGTTGTGCAGCAGTCATCATCCACAAAGATGGAGATCCATTCAGATTGTGTCTTTTCTGTAGTAAAGAGTCTTTGCTAGCTGGCCACGTAGATCTTGACACATTGCTCATGCATATGCCAATAATAAGAAATGGGGTTCGCACTAATATAATGCACAAAAGCATGCTATCACGAAAAATATAGACATTATAATAAGTATAATTGCATTTAGCATGCTAATTAAGAAAATAACAAAGTTTTTTTATTACACAAATTCCATCTTTTAGGGATAGTTTTTTTTGCTTACGGCACCATATTTACATCGAAAGTGTTCTAACCTCGTCTCTCAGAACGGTTAGCCATGTCGCCAGCCTTCTGTGGCCACCTCTATAGAGTAGCATTTTTGGGAACCAGGCTTTAGAATCGATGGAATAACATATTACCTGGAAAAAAAAATTAGTGGAATTTAATTCAATTCATTCTTCTCCAAAATAGGAGAATGACTTGAACCAATTTGCTTTATAATTCCTTCCATTTTTAACTGGAACTTTTTTCCATCACTTTTAGCTCAGGTAAAAATGTAATTTTTTTTGGTCACGGTAAAAAGTAGTACATATACACTCAAATAGTCAAATTTAGACATGAAGCGCCAATTTGTGAAACGGAGCAATTGGCTTAATAAACATTTCAATGTTTACGGTGCTTTCAGAGCTTCAAAATCGCTGTCAGGGTTAAAAAGTAGAGAAATGCCGTGCGACATTCAAATGTTCTGAATCAAATAATTACCATCTGGCTCACCTGTGTGGACAGTTATGTTTCAACTGAATGGATATATACCGCATATAGATAGACCTGAGACTCTGGTAATTGACAAAAATGTTGAACAGTTCAACGCATGAGACTCCAACTACTACTTAACCACCAGACAGAATAAACCATTCCTTTGCCAATTATCTCGAACCGGTTAATGCTCTGTCACATTTGCATTGGAACAAGACAGCTCAACGCAGAGCATAACAGAAACCGATTATGTATTTTATGGATAAGAGGCAACAAGTTTACAAAAATTGATACTATTAGAGGCCAGAAACCTCTTTCAAAGGTAAAATGGCTAAAAAAGATATTCAATTTGAAATCAAATGCTAAAACACCTAGAAATGGTGTGTAAACAATGAAACCTCTCTCATACATTAGAAGCTACTTTCCCCGGAATCAACTCCATCGACTCTTCATCATCATCCTTGTTACTGTTCAAAACTTGTGATGGACCATTGCTTGGTCTCTTAATCATGGTGACAGACTGCTGATAACCAACACCTCCACATATGGTAAATAGCAAACAAACCAAACCAACAGGAGTGGCATGCTTATCCCAAATCAAAACATTGATCACAACAGTTAAGAATTTGTTGACAACACCAGTCACAGTAAAGGCAGTTGCAGAGATAGCTTGCCTAGCAGCAAATCCAAAGAAGCTAATGAGGAATCCGAAGACACAGGACAATGCCACTGCGGTAAACGCCACAGGCTCAAACCAATTTCCCCAATTATCATTCACCGCCGTGAAAACCTCGGTGTGTTCGCCAGTGAGAAACCAGAATATCGGTGCTATCATGAGAGACAAGAGATTATTGTACAGCACATATCCCCAAGTGTTCAATCCTAGATTCGATACCATATGCTTAATGTAAACCATTTCAGTTGTGATGGTAACAAGGTACGCTAGTGCCCAGGAATATGCGGTCAAGGTAAAGGCTGAGTCAGTAGCGACGTACCCAACTGCACCGCCGAGGATGACCAATAGCGACAAGAAAGTGAGCCTGGAGGGACACGGCTGCTGACGAAACACCGTGTCAGCGATCGCGACGAGAAGCGGAGTTAGAGATCGGAATACTATGAAGGTATCGACATTGGCGTGACGGAGGAGGTTGGTGTTAGTGAAGATTGCAAGGTAGAAGACGACGGCGGCGGGAAGGAACTTCTTAGCGGTGCCCCAGGTGAAGGCATCGTGGTGGAGAAACCCTAATTTGCCGAGGAGCCAGACGCCGAGAGAGGAGGTGAGGTATTGGAGGGCGGTGAGAAGTCCGGGGTAGTCTTGGAGGCGATCCGGTATGAAGCTTGTCCCTGATCAATCCTGCTCTGGTCATTTTCGGTTTATGTTCGCTGAGATGGTTAATAACCGTCCGGTTCTATTTACCTACCATTCAAACACAGCCACGTGGCATACCAAAGAAGTTGAGAATACGATAAATCCGGGTGTTAAGAAAAATAGTAATGTATTCTTAAGCTTATCAAATCGGCCTCACGAGAGTATTGTGATGACCGTGGAAGATGGCTTGATTACAAATCCGTTTCCGGTGATTCTGCGGCCGAAAATTAACCAAGACGCGATCAGAGAGTGCCCGTCAAGTGTTGGATTTAGCAGGAACGATCTAGAAAGTCAATTGTTGCATATACATGGAGATGATTGCAAAGTGGTTATTAGATTAGACACAATAAAATCAAAGATGAAGAAAATGAATAGTTTAGAGGTTTGGGAAATAAGCTCAGATGGTGAGAAGTGGGAGTTAGTGTCGAGAGCTCCAAGTGAGGTGATCATTGATAATAGATTGAGTGATTACAATAGAGAGTGATTACAACATATATATATAGCAAAGTAATGATGAGAATAGTAGTGGAGAGTTAGGTGGAGTGGAGAGTTGGGTGAGAGTGGGAGTGTAGGTGAGAGTGGAAGAGAGTAGGTGGATACATTACTCTAATAACTTCGGCCACGGAAGAGAGGAGTGGCCGTGATTATGGGTTTGATTTCGACCCACACGCCACCAAGTTGAGAGCTTTGGATCTCATCTACCAGTTTCATGGATAATTGATCATCTCGCTGTAAATTGTATTCTCCCGTACTTTTGTGATTGTAAAGACTATCGTTTTGGGATTACAAATCAACAATTTACATTACAAAGATTCAACAATTATCAGATACAGAAAATTCTAAAAGAACAAACAAAAGATTGGGTCTGTGTTCTACTTACTACATGATTCCTGATTGTATGGAGATTAGTCATATTCGACTTTCTGATTATGAAGTGTCATCAACAGAGCTTTATCTGCATCAATGGCGTGTCTTCCTCATGTTGTTGCCGTCACTGTTTTGTTTTCAAGGTGGTTTCGTATAATTTGAACCCCAACAAAACATGGATACTTATGGTCTTTCTCGTTGGTCTTACTCTCTGGCGATTACATTATGCAACTTGACAAAGTCATCCAAGGTAAGCTCTTCAGGCCTTGACTGCAAGGTCGTAGAACAAAAATTATATGATTGAAGGTTACAAGTATAGATCTCTAACAAGCCGGTATTATGAGCTTGCGGTGATTGATACGATCTTGAATGAGCTAAGATCCATGTAAACCGCTACCCACGACTTATATAAGTTATCAGAGAGATTACTCACAGTGACTGGAAGACCAGCAGCTCCAAGAGCTTTTTCGATGTCAGGAGATGATGATATGTGCTGGAGGGACTTTCTCAACATTTTTCTCTTCCCATTGAATGCAGAATTCACCTGTTTTGGAATTCGATTCAGATGTTTTGTTGTTAAAAATCTAAGAACTAGTCTTAAGCAAGTTTTAACTACCAAAGAGAAGAAACTTTTGGTGGAGGAAACATCAGGATAGTCCCTCGGATGCTTCAGCTTGAATGTTACAACAGCAGCGTCAACCTGCAAGCAGCATAAAAGGAAAGGCGGTCATATTTCTGTATTGGAAATAATATTTAGTTGTGATGAAAGTTTGGAGAATGAAAACCTTGGGCTGAGGGAAGAAGTTTTCCCTAGGAACTCTGAAATTGTATTCCGGTTCTTGAAACAAAAGGAAGTTACACAGTTTCTCAGCAAAACTACATACAAGAATTGCAACAATTAAAGAGTTTAAAATGGCAACCATGGAACAAGTACCTGAATAGAAGTTGATCAAAATGTTGATGGGTCGATATTCAGATGTTCGCAAAGCTGGTTCAACTAATCGCAATGCTGCCTCGTCCTAAGATTAGGCAAAAACAGGTCACAATGAATATAGCATATGGAATAATCCTTTAAAAAACGAGGAAAACAACTAATGGTTAACCTGAAGTAAGAGAACAACTTTTGAGAAGATATCACCCATAGGAAGTAGAAGCTTCACAACATCAGTACTTATATTGAAAGGTAAGTTGGACACAACCTGCACCAACATAAAACTCTGATGTGTAAACAATCTATATGAAGATATATGTGATTGGTGGTGCTGAGATAGAGCAAAGTGAGCCAAAGAGAAACTAGAGACCTTTGCAAGAGCAGAATCTGGATCTGATAACCTTCTACTCTCAGAAAAAGAGAGCATGTGAGAACGGATGTGACACTTGACAAAATCCTCTTGCAAAACCTATAGATAGAAGAAGCCATTTGATAAAAAAAAGAAGAAGAAGAAGCCAGAAATCCCTTTAATAATAGTCCTTAGAAAAGTAAAACTAAGCCAGAGCATGAGAGAGTTGAGAGGTACCTTGAACTTGTCAGAACCTGCAAACCGTTCGGTCACCAAAGCCACCATGTGAGGATCCTAAAGATGAACAAGTTGCAAAATCAGAAATCAACCATTCGCTATAGAAAACAAAGGGTGCATATCTTGAACTGATAGCAAACCTTGTCGATGGCAAGAACTGTAGCACCTAAATTGATAAGGACATTGGTTAAAGAGCCAGTGCCAGGACCAATCTCTAATACGAAATCTCCTTCTTTCACATCAGCCGCAGAGGCTAGCTGATCGTTGATATCCGAATTCAGCATGTAATGCTGTCATTGGAAAGAATTGACAATCAAATGGTGTTCGACCATTTGTCTCTACAAAGCAAAGCAGAGCAGAGCAGAGTATGCGAGAGAACCTGGCCGAGGGATTTTCTGGGAAAGCGACCACGAGAATTGAGAGATTTGAGGGTTGAGTGGTAGTCATCTGGGCTGCTCTTGGCGCATGACACCCTCGTCAGGAAGATTGCTGAGTTCCGCCGTGACAACGCTGACGGAGAGAGAGAGTTGCAGTTGAACAAGGTTGATGTTATTACCACATTCATAATGATTTCCGATAAGACCCAAACCTTTTGTTTGTTGCTCCCCAATATAAACCAGTCACTGGCTGGTTTTGGAATGCCAATCCCAAGAAATACAGTAACCTATATTTACCGTTTCTATAAAACAACATAGCAAAGGTGCTGTGGTGTAGTGGTTATCACGTTTGCTTTACACGCAAAAGGTCTCCAGTTCGATCGTGGGCAGCACCATATTTTCCTTTTTAATTCTTTTTAAAACATTTATACAAAACAAATATTGGGTAAGCACCACCAAAATCTTTTTTTTTTTCCCTATTAAAAAATGCCAAGTTCCTTTATATACAGACCAAAAATTGGGTTTACTCGGTCATAATCAAGAATGTTCTACTTCTATCCAAACAAGAGACGACGCCTTACAGACTTTGAAAGGTTACTACTACTAGTAGGAGTTGCATGTCTCTTCTTTTCCGCAGAAGAAGAAGCTTTCTGTGCGGCTGCTGCTTTCGTTGAACGGTAGAAATCAGTAATACTTCTTTGTACACCCATTGTTGTTGGTCTTGGTGTTGCTGCTTCTTCACTAACATTCTTCTTTTTCAACTCTCGCAGTTTCTGACAGTTAAAACAATAAACCAGTCAAGGCAAAAAAGGGAAGAATAGGCAACCAACCCACAGAGAAACAGAAAGGACCAATTAATTACCTTCTCACGCAGAAAATGATCTGTTTCATCAGGGAAAGCAGACTGAACAAGTCCTATGCATTCATCAGTTAGCAAGAAGCAGTCACCGTTACCCTCTTGCACTCGTGGTTCATTTAAATCATCTAACGGATCAACAGACTCTTCGTCTTCAACTACTTCTTCTTCTTCCAATATAACTATTTCTGGCTCGCCGTGAGTAAGATCACTTGTAGTTGTAGATATGGGTTTTCTCCACCTAATCACAAAGCACTGATGCCCATATCTAGTTTTTATGCACTTGATTGAATGGAATTCATATTTGTCACATAACAATGGGTTTTCTGTCTTGTTTCTTGCCCGTTCTCTTAGATAAATGGTCGACAACATTGGAAGCAACATTTTTCTAACATAAGACGGGTCCCAATGCAGTTTGAAAACCATGAAATCCACTAGCATTTCAGTATCCGGAGTTCCCCAAGACATTGAAGAGCCATCTTCTGCTTCAGAGGTACGTAAAGATTAGGCTTCAAAACAAGGATCATGTAATACGCACATGAAGTTGTAAAGCCATTTCATACCTGTGAAACCATCAGATAGATACAGTTCAATAATGCCTTTGTTGGGAAATTCTGGCCCTTGAGCAATCTTATCACAGACTTTGATCCACCAATTCTCGGTTTTCTTCTCTTCCTTTAAATCTCGATCCATGGAACAAAAGGAGCATTCACATCTAAACCCCAATGGTTTTTTAATGCAGCCACTATCACAACTGCAATACTCGCAAGAAGACTTAAAATGAGTTCTCTTGCTGCCGCCCAAGTGTCCACAACGGGAGCAGTGAGGAGATCTTCTCTTCATCTCTGAGCGGGATTCTTCACCATCATCCACAGGTTTGGTTCCACCAAGAACTGCAGGTTTCAACCCTTTTCCAATGTCCTGCAGTCTGCACGAAAATATCTCAACACATTCAAGAAAATGACCAGTCACCGAATAGCAGTAACAAAAAGCTTATGGATTTTATATAACCTTTCAAGTATCTCGTCTTCAGAAAATTCACGGACAATGCGAAGTGCTTTATCCACACCAATCCCAAGAACACCGCCTGAATCATAGTCGTTTCCAACCAATAGAGAAATAGCTATCAAGTGTTTTCGCTTCAGACTGAGGCCAGACTCAATATCTGACATATGGTAGCACTCAAATGGCTCCTGCACACAATGAAATTAAGATGGGAATAAATGAGTCACACTAATAATATACTCAGTTACAAATGAAGACTTACTCTTGAATTAGGCTTGATGCCTTTGATGACGCACTTAGCACCAAAGAGGAAAGCATCACTATCAGGAGTAATGCAAGCATCCACATAACCTTGACAGTTTAATTGTGCACAGAGAGCTTCAGCCTCACCATTTGCTTTCAGCACCGGGATACCAAGTAATTCGAGTAGCTCCTAGAGAAGCAAAAAGTCATAAGATAAATATAATGTGAAACAAAAATAGCATTAAGGCTTAAAGGGAAACCCATCTTACCACACATTCCCTAACCCATTCACAAAACAGCTTATTTCTCTCGACGGAGACGCCATCTTTAATGGCAGGAAGATTGGAAGTATCAATTCCAGAAGACCGGAAAAACCTGGAGATTCTCGCGTGAGATTTCAAAGGTGATGGTGTTCCATCAACCACAAACACCGGGTACGCTCCAAACTGCGAAACCCTAAACCGCATTATGAAAATCTCGACAGAGAGAAACAAGATTTACAATCAAAGCAAAACCTAAAATTCGAAAAACCCATAATTCACAGAAAAATAAATTGGGAAATTTCAATAGAAGCATAACAAGAGAGAGAAGCAGCAATTGAAACAAAAAATGGAACCTTTGAGAAGAGCTTGATGGTACGGAAGAAAGTGAGTCTGAGGTGAGGTTTAAGGACGAAACCCTTAACAGCGGTTTCATGCTGAATGATCCAGAAGGAGAGATCAACAGCGACGCGTTTGTTAGTGAGAAAATCAAACCCTTGTTGTCGAGCATAAGGTCTCAGCAGATCCCAGAACTTCCCTCCTACACCCATCAGTTGAGAACCGGAGCGGAAGACCACCACAAAGACCCAATCGCCGAACCCAAAAGAAAGGCGAAAGCAGAACACAAAGGGGCATCAAATTCTTAATTTCTTACCGTTATGGTGGACTCGCTTCTGCCTCTTATCTACATTACTACTCTATATATGGCATCTTCACATCACCCGCCACGCCTATGGGCCCAATTATTAGCCCAGATTATATTTATATATACATAGCCCATTAATAAAGTCTTTAAAAGATCCAAAAAAAAAAAAAAAAAAGCTTTAGTCAAATACGCCAACCGTGGGGCTCGAACCCACGACGACAAGGTTAAGAGCCTTGCGCTCTACCAACTGAGCTAGACGGGCTGTGTTGTTATAATCTAAAGCATTCAACTAGGTATCCGCATAAAAACTTCAACTTCCAAAAGAGAAGAGTTATTGTTGCTGACCGAGCAATGACCAAAATAATCGTTATAAGATATTTCCATGATGCATCAACAAAGCAGCCTGCGATTAATTTTAAACTAATCTCGATTGAGTGTTCACCCACCTCTTCTACTTCAGAAAGTAATTACAAAATACCCTCGAAAATGTTTATGGATTATGACTAATTAAGATGTATAGACCTTTGCTAAGAGTGAAAACACTATAAACCAATTATATGCATGGTGTATTATCCCTTTTTAGAATAATTAAATGTATTGAATTAAATATGGGAAGATACGATGCATATCTCTGATTTTCATAGGAGTGAGAAAAATAAAAAACAATATAAGTCGTCGCTTACGTGTTCCAACTTGGCTTCAAAGCCAAGATAAAGAGATTCGGAGTGAAGTGTGAACGAGCCATGATTTGAATCATAGGAAATACAGAAGTCAGAAAGAAGACTTAGATCGAGTGATATGATATGAGTAATATTAAGTCACGCCCCAATTAATTATTGTTGCGTTGTCTCCTCTCTCATTTAATGTCCTACGGGCGGTGGATGCTGCATCCCTCGCGCGTCCTTCTTCTAAACTCTGAACTACTACCCGTTTTGCTTTTTCTATGATCAATTTTTAAAAAATACCGAAACTCCACTAAACTGATACTTTATTAGACGTAATATTTTTATTTTAAGTACACCAGTACTTAGAAGATTGGCCAGCATTTGCAGTACACTTAGAAGACATTGCATCTGATAGGAAAAAATTTGCATCCTTCTCTTTATCTCTTATTCCACGAAGCGAGAATGTAAAAGCGGATCGTTTGACACGAAATGTTAGTACCATGCCGCACTATGTTACCTTTGTAAACAATATTCCGCAAAATTGGTTTTTCTAAGCTAATCAATATATGTCGTTGACCCAAAAAAAAAGGTACACCTTGGATCAATCAATTTGCAGTGAGACATTCTTATTAGTTTAGAACATTTAATGTTTTTATTTGTTTTTGCACATGCTATGCGTAGTAGTGAAATTGTGTTTCGTAAAGCCAATGTCTTAGTGCATGATTGACCAATCGTATTATTACATTGTGGAATTAATAATCACAATTACGCAATTAATACAGTATTAAAATCTTCTAATTTTCACGACTAAAAGTAATTTCATCATATGATAAGGACTGTTATCGTGCAAGTTTACTAGACTTGGAAGTGGTATCCAAGAATCATGAAATAATGTGAAAACTCATTATTATACGAAGAGGTCAATTTAATTATGAAATATTATTTTACAACATTTCTTTTATTTTTAATCGATTTTTGCATAATTGAGAAGTGACTGCACAAAACTTACAACTTTGCACAAAAATGATGGGTCAAAAACATCCAGAATTACCCAAGTATTTTAGGGATTACGTACGCATCTAAGGCTAGACTTATTCCTTACGCTTCATCCTGTTACGCAAATATTTTATCATCCCAAGTCTTATAAATCAAGTGTTATGTAATCAAAGCTTATAGTACTGTATTTGCTTGTTTTTATTGGTAAAAGATATAAATGAACCCACGACTCCGAAAGCAAAGATTAAGTAACAGATCTCACCAAAAAAAAAAAGATTAAGTAACAGACGGGTCCGCACAAGAACCACACGATATCGACAGTTACAAACATCACATATTACATTTAACCTTTTTAAAAATATTACTCTTTCTAGTCACATTTTCCTCAGCTCACAGCTCACAGTATTCACACGTCACATATAGCTTTATGTGTTATATACCCAGAGAGGCGAGTCCTAAGAATCATAGGTAGATGCATCGCTTTCTTTAATGCTCTTATTTCCCTTTGACGACAACCGTCCGATGATGTTCTTCAGATCATTAATCTTCTTCTTCTTCTTTCTCATCTTCTTCACATCAAATGCTTCCTCCCACAAACAAACCTACGTGATCCACACTGTCACAACCAGTACCAAACACATCGTAACTTCACTTTTGAATACACTCCAAACAGAGAATATTCACGACGATGATTTTTCTCTCCCGGAGATTCACTACATTTACGAAAATGCCATGTCCGGTTTCTCCGCGACTCTCACCGACGACCAGCTTGAGACGGTGAAGAACACAAGAGGGTTTATCTCGGCTTATCCAGACGAGCTCTTATCTCTACACACGACATATTCTCACGAGTTTCTTGGTCTCGAATATGGGATCGGACTTTGGAACGAGACGAGCCTATCTTCGGACGTCATCATCGGCCTTGTGGACACAGGGATCTCGCCGGAGCACGTGAGCTTCCGAGACACCCACATGACTCCGGTTCCGTCTAGATGGAGAGGTTCGTGCGACAAAGGCACAAACTTCTCTTCTTCGTCCTGTAACAAGAAGATCATTGGAGCTAGCGCGTTTTACAAAGGCTATGAATCCATCGTTGGAAAAATCAACGAAACCACGGATTTTAGGTTAGACGGTCAATGATGATAAGTATAACGCTCTGATTTCAATTTCTATTGATAGCAAATTATTGTTTAGTCCCTAAATGGTAATGGTAATAATGTGAAGAGAAAACCTTGGAACTTTAATTTAATATCATGCATATAAAACTAGATTAGTAGATTAGAGAACAAAAAAGAATTAGTTAACGTTAAACCGAACATCGTTTGGATAACCTAAATAACCTTCCTCTAATAATTTGATTAGAATGGACAAAATAGATTGCTTTCATTAGAATTTTTGGGTAATATGGTTGTCATTAAAATACTGTACGATCCTTGAAACAAACAAAAGCGTGACAATTAAGGTTGCATAGGTCGGCTCGAGACGCACAAGGACACGGGACGCATACAGCCTCGACTGCTGCGGGAGACATGGTCCGGAAAGCGAGTTATTTCGGGCAAGGTAAAGGTTTGGCTACGGGGATGAGGTTTACTTCGAGGATCGCTGCTTACAAAGCTTGTTGGGCGATAGGATGTGCCAACACGGACGTAATCGCAGCCATTGACCGAGCCATTTTAGACGGTGTGGATGTGATATCTCTGTCGCTAGGTGGATCGTCGCGCCCGTTTTACGTGGACCCTGTGGCGATCGCTGGGTTTAGAGCGATGCAGAAGAACATTTTTGTTTCTTGCTCTGCGGGTAATTCAGGTCCAAGTGCATCAACAGTGAGTAATGGAGCTCCGTGGTTGATGACTGTTGCTGCGAGTTATACGGACCGGACGTTTCCGGCGATTGTCCGGCTGGGGAACCGTAGAAGCATAGTTGGATCATCCTTGTATAATGGGAAACGCTTCAAGAATCTCTCTTTAGCGTTTAACACAACAGCTGGAGGTGGTGGAGGAGGCAGGAGGGGAGCCGAGTTCTGTATTCGGGACTCGCTCAAGAGAGAACTCGTCGAGGGTAGAATCGTCATTTGCTTAAGAGGAGCCAGCGGCAGAACGGCCAAAGGAGAAGAGGTCAAACGGGCCGGCGGAGCAGCGATGCTTCTCGTGAGCACTGAGGCCGAAGGAGAGGAGCTTCTTGCTGATCCTCACGTTTTACCTGCGGTTTCAATCGGATCTTTCGACGGTAAAATCTTTATCTCTCCGCCGCAGCGAACGCCACTTCCGCCGTCGCGTCTATTCGATTCAGAGGAACCGCGTACGGCGCAACCGCCCCGATCGTTGCCGCGTTCTCATCAAGAGGACCTAGCGTCACCGGACCTGAAATTGCTAAACCGGACATTGCGGCTCCCGGTTTGAACATCCTCGCCGGTTGGTCGCCGTTCTCGGCCCCTAGCCTTCTCAGATCCGATCCAAGACGTGTCCAATTCAATATCATATCTGGAACCTTAATGGCTTGTCCCCACGTCAGCGGAATCGCCGCTCTAATCAAGTCCGTTCACCTAGACTGGTCATCGGCGATGATCAAATCGGCGTTCATGACGACGGCGAGGATCACCGACAATAGGAACCGACCGATCGGAGATATGGGGGCGGGACCTGAATCGGCGGCCACATCGTTGGCGTTTGGAGCGGGACAAGTGGACCCTACGCGAGCGGTAGATCCGGGGCTGGTATACGATACATCCACCGTCGATTAACTTAACTACTTGTGCAGCTTGAATTACACGAGCGAGAGAATACTCCTCTTCTCCGGCACGAGTTACACGTGTCCTACTAACGGCGTCGTTTTGAGTCCCGGTGATTTGAACTATCCCTCGTTTGCGGTCATCATAACTATCAAACATTGAATCACCACCCATTGCGAGAAAGATTGCAGCTTCCGTGAGGAGAAACGAGCTTTGATCATGATATCGAACTTGTTGCTCATCATGAAATTCAGCATCATGAATAATATCTTGAGCACGAGAGATCTCGTTCGAGAGATCTTTGTTGCGGCGGCGAAAACATATCTTGCTGCGATGAGGATCTGGTATCTTGTTACAAAGATGTCGTTGTAAGGGGTCATCTGGTCCAGGGTCCCATTCCCGAAACTCTGTTGGTGAATGGCAAACGTGACTCGCTACAGCCGCTTGATTAGTGCTGCATCTCATATAGAAGGTGTCGGCTTCTTTATCTTGCAAAAAAGACATTTTGCGACGATCCAGCGGCTCTGCACCGTCATCATAAACACCAAAAGCTGACTCACTAGAAACTGCTAAGAAAATATCTTGGTGGTATGTGACACAGGTTGGATTGTTACCCACAAGAACGTCATAATTCGGAGCAATATATATCTCTTTTAAAATAACTTCTTCACCACAATGTAACAAATTATTGCTACGATCCGGTGGCTCGGCCTCGGCCTCTTCTTCATAATTCACAAAGATGGAATCACCACTAAACGATGTAAAGAGTTTACCTTCCACTTGAAGAAACGAACTTTCATCATGGTCTCGACCTTGATACTTATCAAGATCATGGATGTAAGGAGCTTTGTCTGTGATGTCACAATTGCTACGCAAGTGAACACGTTCTATTTTTCCAAGTTGAGTGTCTTCCATCTCTTGAAAATTGACTGATGTGTCGTGACTTTCATCTTGATTAGCGTCTTCATCGTTAGCCTGGTGATATTTTTCATCATCAGCTTCTAAGAGTATCGCGTTCTTTGTCAAGGAACGAATCATCCCGTCGATGCAAAACCTGCGATTCATGGTAATTTTGGACTAAGGCTATGACAGGTTTGCTGCTCGGTTGTAACGCGTCGCACAGATCGTGCTTGAATGCCTCCGACGATTCTTGCAAAACTTCTTTGAGAGAACTGCTTTGGACAGATGACACATGGTTATGGCACGTCGTAGCCACTAACCAATGAATCGAGGTGAAAGTGGATGTTCGAAATTTCTGTGGCTGCAAGCCAAGCTCGTTGCAAGGCGTAGTCAAGTCTTCCGTAGAAGCCTTACGAAAAGATCGGTTGCGACTATCATCATTGTTGAATTTTTTATCGTTCGTTGGTGTCGTTGGAGATCGAAACATTTTGCCGGAGCGAACTGTTGAGAGATCTCCGGTGTTGCTGAGCGGTGGTGGAAAATTTTGACGATGTGTGTAAGTGGTACGCTCATAATGAGGAAGGAATGTTTTGCACAGCTTCTTCGTGAGTTTATACCATGACCGAATTGGTTCTTGTCCATTACGTTGACGAGTAACCTTCAGTTGTTTCCACCATGAGGCTGCAGGACCGCGAAACTTCTTTGCTACCAACCGAACGCACTGATCAGCAGGGACCCGGTGGAAGTCTAACACCTCCTCAACTTCCGTGAACCAATCAAGGAGATCATCTCTTTGAAAACCACCATGAAACTCGGGAATCTCCTCGTG
Organism: Erysimum cheiranthoides; assembly: GCA_011420285.2. NCBI lineage: Eukaryota > Viridiplantae > Streptophyta > Magnoliopsida > Brassicales > Brassicaceae > Erysimum > Erysimum cheiranthoides. Next base: position 15,755,508 of record CM022176.2, on the reverse strand, counting down.
TAATCTATTCTCCCAACGAATGATTTGTTGGTTATCAACAAATGAATCACGAAACATCGCTCTTCGTCGGACGATGGAAGGGTGGAACGATGGAACTGTTTCGTTGAATCAAACTGAAACGAAAAGATCGTTTGAATCTGATACCAACTGATGAGGGGCGGAAGCTTAGAAACGTAACAGACGAAGTCGATACTCTCGTGCTTCGGCTGGATCTTGCTAAACTCGTTGATACTCTCAGCGATTTCAAGAAAGGGTTGGGAATACTCTTCCCCGTGCCCGAAGGCTCGTTAGGGTTTGGGAATACTCTTCCCCGTGCGATGAACGCTCGTCGCTTTCAAAGCTGAAATTCTTCTTCAATAAACGTTGCTTACAAAACTGACCTAAAATTCTATATATACTAGCTAAAGAGATCATAATGAATCTCGATTAAATCTCTACTAAAGATCCTAATACGATAAGGGAAATAAGCAAAGATTTATCTATAATGAAAGAAAAGAAGTAAAAGGAAAACAAATAAAATGAAAACTTGTCGGTCAAGCTAAAACCGTGATAGCGGTTTGACGCGAGGTGAGAGTGCGCTGCATCAGCTTATCACGCAAACTCGCCAAGAAAATACAACAAATCAGTCCAAAGCGATGAACACACTAGATACACTGAAGATATCTCTGATCACAATTTCATTTCATTAGGATCTTCGTAGAATATAGTTTCATGGAAAAGAAGAAAAATCTAAAATAGCTGAGAACTTACCATAGTAATGTATATATAACTTAATAATTAGTAAGAATCACCACATTCACACATAAGTGATTTTTAAGTCAAGCTTTGAAGGTTTTTCTATTCTTTTGCATATCGACATATATATATATATATTAATGTATATTTCGCCTCTTCCTTCTCTACCAGAAGGACATGAAACAGTATCGCGCATAATATCGCTTTTATTGCCTTTCCACATCTACTATCCGTTGAATATATAGTCTTCTAATATAAGATTAGAATCCGATTTAAATAAATCTTAATTAAAAAGTAATTAGCGAGATGGCATTATCTCGAATGCTAAAGCAATGTATTCTTATATATTTAAACATTCAAATCAAATCAAATCAAATCAGATAAGAGAAAATTGAAGAGAGATGTCGGTGGTAGAGTCTAAATTAACTAGATAGAAATGTTGTTAATGTAAGGAAGGAATAGTAGGTTGTTAAGAAATATTTTGCTTCTATAATTCACAATTTTGCATAAAAAAATTCATCCACTAAGGAACTTCTCGTTTGTTTTGTATTTTAACTAAGGTAATAAAAACTAAGGTAATAGTTAATATAATATAGAGACATTTGCACTCAGACCCACTTTTTTAAGATTTGTTTGCACTCAGACATACTTTCCCTCACTCAATGACTTTTCTCTTTCCTATCTCATGTTTTTTGATGTTTTTTACCTTCTTATCCTTTATTCTCTTTACTTTCCTTCTTCTCCCAAATGTTTTGAAGCTTCATTGATGTTCTTCTCATTCATGCTAAACGGATGGTTCTCTTCCTCTTATAGTTTTATTCTCCAATCGTTTGAATCCTCTTCTTCTTCAATTTATATATCATCTTCATCTTCCTCTTCTAGCTCTATTCTTCAATTATTGGGTTATGGATCATCTTCAATTATTAGATCAATTTCTTTCTTTGGATCCACGCGATGATCTCTGACGGTCGGTGTCTCGACGGCGGCTGACGTTCGGCGTATCCACGACGTCGGTTTTCTGGTTTTTTGTACACAGCCCACAGTTTATTAGTGTCTATATGGACAAGTACATGTGGTCGTTATTTTAATCAAAACATGTGGACACAGTACATGTATATGTTATTTTGTTCAAGGAGATTGATTACGCCTTGTCATATGGACAGGAACGTAAGGACGATGGTTGTGAATAATATACATGGAATATATATAAGGACGATGGCTATGAATAATTTGGGAACCCGTCGGTGTGTGTTGCTGCGTAGTTTTGGTGGATAATTTCATGTGGACATGTTCTTTTAAAAAAAAAGTATTCCTTATGGAGACGTATACGTGGACATGTCCATTCGGATAATGTCCTTGTTTTTTTTACGGTTTTTGTATAAAAATAAAATATTCATTTGTTGAGACGTATATGTGGACAAGTCTTCTTGCGGATAATGTCATTTGTTTGTTAACCTTTTTGTCTTACAACAAAATGTTCTTTGGGGATACGTTTATGTGGACATGTCATTCTGGATACTTGCTTATGGATACAACATTGTGATGGATAATGTCATTTTGGATATTGTTAACATTTTTTTGTCTTAGAAGAAAATGTTCGTTGAGCATACGTTTATATGGACATGTCATGGTGGATAATTTCATGTGGACATGTTCTTTTACAATAAAAAGTATTCTTTATGGAGACGTATACGTGGACATGTCCATTCGGATAATGTCCTTGTTTTGTTACGGTTTTTGTATAAGAATAAAATATTCATTTGTTGAGATGTATATGTGGACAAGTCCTTTTGTGGATAATGTCTTTTGTTTGTTAACCTTTTTGTCTTACAACAAAATGTTCTTTTGGGGATACGTTTATGTGGACATGTCATTCTAGATACTTGCTTATGGATACAACATTGTGATGGATAATGCCATTCTGGATAATTGCTTCTGAATCTAGCCATATTTAAACGACTAAATGGACACCAAATACTCGCTTCCATTGAGAGGTACGAATGGGAGGGCAATCTGAACTTCTGGATCTAACCCAGATGAGCTTCTAGATCGGAAGGTCCGTCGAATATTGTGCCGACAAACCCTTCGCGCCACTACGTTCCTTACCCTACGCGTTGTTTCTTGATCTTAGTGTACATGAAAAAATCAAGAAAGAAAGAAGAAAGAAAGAAACGAAGAAGGAAGAAGAAAGAAAGAAGAAGGAAGAAGAAAAAAAAGGAGGGCAAAAGTGTCCAACAGATGCTTGGAAGAGAGAGAAAAGTCATCTGGTGAGAATAAGTAGGTAAACTGAATACAAATTTAGGAAAAGTAGGTTAAAGTGCAAAGCTCCCTATAATATAAGCATGTGGGTAATTTAATAAATTGGGCCAATAATAAACTAAAGCCACCAAGTAGAGCACGAGACTCTTCATCGTCTTCTTCCTCTTAAGAAAACCTAGGAATCGCGATTTCCTTGCGAATTCGAGCACTTCCGTAAATCAACGCTACCCTATAGGCCGGCCCGGCTCCTCCGTAAGCATCGTTGAGAAATCGATCGCAGGTACACTTCTGCTTCTCCTTCTGCTTCGTCGTTTGCTTCGGAGCCCGAATCATCTTCTTTTATTTTTTGATTTTCGTCGTTTGCTTCGGAGCCCGATCTTTGTATAGGATTTGTATAGGGTTTGTTAACTTTGACATTGATTTAGTCAATTCTGAGTTTCAGTTTTCCATTGATTTGCAGCATGGATGTGGAGGACCCTCAGGTTGAGGTGAATGAGACACAGAGAGAAGTGGAAACAGCAGAACAGGTAACTCAATCAAACCGAGATGGAGGTAAAAGCTTGTTGAATATCGTTGGAAGTGAATGATCTGTGTTTTCCTTATTTTTATTACAGATGCTGAAGATGGAGGAAGCCCATGTTGTTTTCCTTGATTTCAAAGAAGATAAAAAGAAGAGGCTGGGTTTCGGAGCAGTGGTAGTCAATTCAAGGACGTTGTCACCAATTACCGAATTCGGGTTTTGCATTAGGTCTACATTAAAGGAGGAATACTACAACTTCTTCTACTCTATGATGCACCAAAAAGTGTTGATTGGCCATGATCTACTCACAGATTGGAAAAGGTTGGAGAGTGAATGTCAGGGTATTGGCAAACCACCTCCTGAGCCCAAATTGTTTATTGATACAGCTCCCTTCATCAAGCCCGAGAGATTGGTATCTATCTCTGTTTTTGTGAACTTGTTGATTTTTCCTCATTTTGTAACATGATCAACATGTGTTCTTTTGAACCAATGGTTGCAGCTGGCCTTTTTTGAATATATGCTAATGAGAGACAAGCCCTTACCTTATTTTGAACTCGAAATATTTATGAAGAAACATACGCAGCTGGCCAAACTTGTTGTACTCTTTGGTTTGGGTAAGGCAACACGCAGTAGCTTTGACAATTGCCACTTGAATATTAATGCTATCAAGAAATGTGAAGCCGCCATGTCAATTCTAGATGTAAGTTGTTATATATAATAAGTTTTTTTAAAAAAATCCGAAAAATCACTGTCTGTTTGTTGTTTGTTTGCAGATTGGGGAGAAGGAGAAGTATTCTGCGCCTACACTCCATCCCGTGATTCGTCATCTCGTGAAATTTCAAGGTAAAAGCTTATCGACTTGTTTTTAGCTTGAATTTAGACGTTTTACCTAAAGGATTTTGTTGTCACTATCTACAGTGTCGTTTCACGTTCTTAAAATTTATAGTTCAGAGTCTAATTTCTCTTATAGGACTTATATGCATTGTAATTGTTTTTTCTTTTTTTGTTCATTTGTTATGAAAAGATCATATTGGAAGGAAGGAGGCTATTTGTATTTGGAAGGAAGAGTTTTTTGAATTTTTAGCTGAACCTAAAACTTCTCAAGATGTAGAATGGGTATATGAAAAAAACGAAGCTTCCATGGAGGTAAAAATCGTATTGATTTTGTTTCTTTGTTTGTTTAACTGTATCTGTTTCCGATTTGCAGTGAATTATTTTCTCATGTGTAATTTCCTTGTCTTTTTACAGATGCTGAAGAAGGAACCCTCTGTTGTTATCGTTGTTTTCAAAGAAGATGATTTTGGGATGATGTGTTTCGGAGGATCGGTAGTTTGTTCTAAGACGCTGTCACCACATAGTTCTGCTACCTCGTTTTGCATTCAAGCTACCGATAGGAATGGTAAGCCAACGAGTAAGACTCCAGATGAGTTCAAACATGAACCTACACTAGAGGAATACTACAGCAGGGTCTACAACATGCTCGACCAAAAAGTGTGGATTGGCCATGGCCTTCTCGAGTCCGACTGGCCAATGTTGCAGGACGAGTTTGCGCATATTGGCAAAGAACCTCCTAGGCCCAAAATAATAATTGATACAGCTCCCTTCATCAGGTCCCAGACGAAGGTATTTTTTTTTTTTTTTTTTTTTTTTGGTCATTTGTTAACAACTTGTTGATTTTGTAACATCATCCACATGTGTTGTTTTAAACCAGCTGGCCAGACTTGCTGTACTCTTGGGTTTGGATAAGGCACCAGGTGGGAGCTATCATAGTTTCTGCGTGTTTCTTAAATCTATCAAGGAATGTGGAGAAGCCATGTCAATTCTAGATGTAAGTTGTTATAAGCTTAAAAAGGGGTACAAAAAAGAATCCGAAAAATCACTGTTTGTTTGCTGTTTGTTTGCAGATGGAGATGGAGCAGCCTGAAATCCATCCCATGATTTCTCATCTCACGAAATTTCAGCAAAGTAGTTAGAGAAAACTACTGATTTCGATCATTCTTTTTTTGGAAAGTATGATGAAGATGATCGAATTAGCCAATTTTCTGAACTCTACTATTGCTTCTATATATAAGTATTGAGTATCTTTTGGCTGTCAAGGAATTCTTCTAGTGCATCAGCAGGAACAAACGATTGTGTGCGGCTTGGTTTCTTAATACATTTTCTAATGGAATAGTCATCAGTTCGGTATTAACCTTAAAGTATACGGGAACAGAATGTCTTTTTATAGATTTATACTTACTTATGCATGAATCGGTTGATTAATGAACTAAGCGTTGATAGGTCACTTGGTTGCATGAATTACTTTGGAGAGGACGTCGAGTCTTTGTTTCTGGGTCTGCTTAGGAATGATGGCTTATGCCTGAATCCCCAACGTCTGGTCCCGTAGACAAGTGAGATTTATTATAAGCCGAAGGTCTGAAACTTCTTTGTTAAGAACAGAATCGGATCATTGAAAACCAAAAAAAAAAAAAAAAAAAGAAAGAAAGAACGTTTTTTATTTTATTTTTGTTACCAAAGCATAATTAATGTTGAAAAACTTTTCAAAATCTTCAGATCAGAGAGTTTGGTCGCAAAGACGATTGTGCCTTAGAGGATATCTTGTAATTGTTACTGACCAAATTCGTACGACAACATCGACTTAGAAACAAAAAACAAAAACTACATGTGTTAAAGAAAATCTGATTTGATTTGAATGTTTAAATATATAAGAATACATTGCATGCAAATACACCGGAAGCCACTAAATAATCTCAATATGTAGTAAGATCTATGTATATAGTCGAATTAGTTCATAAGTTTCATTTGTGGACTTTGTTAAACTCCTTTGCATTACGAAGCACGAAATAAATATATGTATATTGTTAGGGTTGCATTTTGATAAATATGGAAAAATACAGAAAGAAAAATACAGAAAGAAATACGTAAGAAGCCTAGATTCAACTCATGGGTACGTACCACATTTTTAGTTTTCTGATTTTGACATTTTTTCCTCATAAATATATGAAGAAGAATTTTTTTCTTATGAAGTGTTAGATTTTAAGAGAATAATGCGGAATGATGAAGATAATGGAGGTAGATTAGAGAGAATAGAGAATGTGGAGAGAATAAGTCTCCAAGAGTATTTTGATAGTTGCGATGATACATCTCTTTATAGAGCTACAAAGGAATACTCAGATCTAGAATTTGAAAAAGAGCCGTTAGACACACAAGAGAAAGAGACGTTAGAAAAAGAGAGGAAAATAGAGTAATTTAACCATGTGCTTAAACTACTCCAGACTTCACTTTTCCTCTCTAGACTTCACACTTGAACTCTAGACTTCACTTTCTTTTGGGTACTTTTGATTAATATGAAGAAGAATATTGGAGGTATATAAAACTTTTCTCTATTCTTTTGTATATCGACACAATATATATTAATGTATATTTTGCCTATTCGTTCTCTACCAGAAGCACATGAAACAGTATTGCATAATATCGCTTTTTTTGCCTTTCCGCATCTACTATCCGTTGAATATATAGTCTTCTAATATAAGATTAGAATCCGATTTAAATAAATCTTAATTAAAAAAGTAATTAGCGAGATGACATTATCTCGAATGCTAAAGCAATTAGAGATACGGGCGATTGAGTAGTTAAGATCTCCCTAATATACTTTTTATTTAAACTAGTCATTTGCCCGCGCTACGCACGGGAGTTGTATCGTCAATTTAATTTATTTTGTTATGTTTGATTAGTTATATAAGGGATGTTAATATGGGTTACCCGACCCGACCCGCCCCGAACCCGTTTAGAACCCGCCCATTTAGAACCCGATCTTAAAACCCGTTTGAAACCCGATAGCTATTAGGGTAACCCGAATAAAACCCGTTTTGTCTTTTTTTTTTTTTTCTAAAAATTTTTATTTGTAAAATCCATATTTAAAGGCTTAAAAACAAATTTAAAACCAATTTTACTTAGTTAAAACTTTAAGTTAAATGTAAAAAAAAAAAAAAATTTAGAAAAAAAAAGGAAAAAAAAAACCCATCGAGTACCCGAAACCCGAATGGGTAACCCGAAATCGACCCGAACCCGTTTAAAATCCACCCATTTATAACCCGCAAAATTTTAAACAAAATGGGCGGGTTTTGGGTATACAATATGAACCGGCTTTTTGGATACCCGACGGGTTAAAACCCATTTTAACATTCCTAGTTATATTATTTCTTTACATATTATCTAATTTATTTATTTTTATTTATTGGTAAAGAAATATTGTTTTATTGTTACTTTTTCATACTTATTTTTAAAATGAGAATTTACGTTTTGTCCCAATTTATATCTTTTATGTTTAAAAATTTTGTAAGACATAAATTTGATAGATTTTATATTCTCAAAATTTCTTGTTTTTGTTCTATTTCTGTTAAATCTCATCATCATTTAAGTTTACATTGTATTAGTCCATTCACATTTTATTGCATATTATTTTAATGAATATATATTCATAATAAAACATTCACTTTAAAAATACAATATATTATTTATAAATTAGTTAATATAATCAAAAATTAGTAAATTTTTTATTTTGTATATCAATTATGTTTTTTAGTTTTATAATATAAAATATAAGAAAAGACTTTTCATATTTCTTTTTTAAAAGTTTGTTTACATATGTATAAATTTTAAAATTAAATGATAAAATGTATAAATAAAATTTTGAATTAAATAGTTACATGATTAGAATGATGAGGTGACTTAAGGAGAAGAGAGTAAAACCTATTATAATATTACATATGAGAAAAAACCTTTCATATTTCTTTTTTAAAAACTTACATCTATATGAATTTTAAAATTAAATAATAAAATAATAAAACCTATTATAATGTTACATAGGAGAAAAAAACCTTTCATATTTCTTTTTTAAAAACTTACATCTATATGAATTTTAAAATTAAATGATAAAATGTATAAATAAATTTTTAAAACTAAATGATGTGGATATGATGTGGATGATGAGGTGGATGATGAGGTGGCGGCATGAGAAGAGAGAAAAAGTTAACTTTATATATATAGATATTGTTTGTTAATTGTTAAGTATAGAGATATATACATGCTATCCAACGAATTTCTGATCTTCAAATCGGATTATGCTCAAATAAAAACAGCCAACATCATTACTTAAATGAGTTGCTGATGATGAGTGATTAACAATATTCCGACCAGTATCTCGAAACAAAAGAAAAAGAATCAAATATCCATATAGTATAAAGCTGTTAATTTTATTTAAAAAGGAAGCTCAAAGTCCCTTTTGAAAATTGTTAATATTTTTTTTTTTTGCATTGATTATTGTTCATGTGGATGACGATTTTCATCTCTTATATTTTAAATTCAGTTAAGTTATTGATCTTATGATCTTTTACATCTCATCTCAGCATCAAGCTAAACATGGAAAAATGTCTACGCCGGATCCTAATTTCGAGTAACCAATGGGAAAAACTGATTTATTGTAAAAATTATTCAAAACATATTCTTAATTCTTAGTTCAGGAAGTACGAAATTAGAAAATTTGAAGTTTGTTTGAGCAATAAACAAGTTTTGAAAAGAAATCTATTGGTGAACTATAATTACTAGAGGGAATGTGCTAACCTAATCTCATTTGACAAAAACAAACTGATCTTAATTTTATGTCTGGTTTAGTGACATAAACTTATCAAGTTGTGTATGTGAATGTGGTCCCTTTTATGACGATGATTAGTTGGCAAACATATCAATATCCGCATGTACTGCTAAAAAAGCCGCTTGTACTTCATCAGCTTTCGAATATATTTGGTGGTGTGTAAAGTTACCAAATTCCTAAAGAATTAGTCAAAGGTTTGACTTTAGAATACTAACAAACTATTTGTGAATAAGAGTGTTGGAATGAGTTTTTGTTATGTGAGCTGACTCAAATCAGCTCAACTTTTTAATGATATAGAGTTATAGATTTTTTTTTTTTTTTTTTTCCCAGATATAGAGTTATAGATTAAAATACACAAAACTATTTTAATTGAACCAACTCTAGTGAATTAAGAGTTATTGTCGATTTTAAGATCAAACAAGCAAACGCCGTAAGCCTAATTAATGAGCCGGCTTTGAGTGATGAGCTTGCTTGTGGTTTGTTTGGAATGTCGAGTAATAAAGCTCCAGAATGTCGAGTACATAGACGTCCTGTGTACTTGACAGCCATTATGAAGTCTTGTGCTTGAAGAGAAGAAGAGGACATTGCCACGTCACTTACCAATTCAGTTTAGGCTGCGATTCGCGCTTCGGAATCCGGAAACGGAATCGCTTGGAACCGAGATTCCAGAAATCGGGCGTTTACAATCGTGATGGAAACGCACGAATTGGAGTTGGAAGCGGTTTGTGTGCAGATTGGAAGATACAGATTTCTTTTGTCGCCGAAGCCGATTATAATCGAATGGGCTTACTCGAAGCCGATTAATAATCCTCGATATACTCTGGAATTTCATATTCGTGATTTCTTCAATCGCGATTCTAGGGTTTAGCTCTGACGAAAATCCAAATGTTCCTCTACGGGTTTGGATAATTGGGTATAATTTCCAGTGTTTGTTTCATGCTGGCTGTGTAATCGCTGAGTGTAAACGACGTCGTAGTGGAGAAGAAGTAGAAGAAGATTCATCATCAAATAATTATGGATCTCTCAGCGGAAGCGAAGAAGACAAATCTGATGGTTATGGTATAGACGAAGCTGAGAATGATGACAATGGAACTAGGTTCAATTTCTTTATCTATGAAACTTCAATTTCGCAGAATTGAACTCAGTATTTTCAATTTCCATTGATGCTTTAGTTTTAAGTGAATAGATTCAGAGCCCAGTTTTTGGTTGAAGGAAGCTTAGGATCACAATTTTAGGTCAAAATTTCATATTTTCCCCTTTTCAATTTCGCATAATTGACACAGAATTTCAATTTCCATTGATGCTTTAGTCCTATGTGATAAGATTCAGACTCATCTTTAGGTCTAAGGAATCTTGAGGATTCAAATTTCACAGCTCTTAGGTCAAATTTCGCATTTCCCCTTTTCTTCTATGTCTCTGAAACTTCGGTTTTGCGGAATTTCAATTTCATTGATGTTTCAGCTTAGATTCAGATCCATTTTAGGTTGAATAATCTTTAGGATTGTATAAAGTGTACTGTTTTCGATTGATTTCTACTCTCATAGATCCTCCTCATCTCGAATCTGCGAATACGATGTTCTCTTTCGTTTGGTGGATCATCGGTTTTTACTGGATCACAGCTGATACTGAAGCACTCGCTCAATCTTCCCCTAAACTCTACTGGTTTGTGTTTTTAAAACAAGTTCTTGATTTTCTTGTAAAAAGATTGTTTCTTTGAATCTCAAATCTTGTTGTGCAGGTTTTGTGTTGCATTCCTTGCGTTTGATGTTATCTTCGTTGTTATTTGCGTCGCGGTTGCTAGTTTAATCGGTATTGCTTTGTGTTGTTGTTTACCTTGTATCATCCGCAATCTTGTACGCTAATAAGCGAACTCGGTTTTGAATGTTGTTGTTATTGTTATTTTCAGGAAGGTGCACCTGATGAAGAGATAGAAAGGCTATTGAAATTCAAGATTCATACCGTAAGGAATTCCGAGAAAGTCAATGGCGAATTCCGGGAAACTAGATTATATCCTCAGTTTTTCAAAATACAATCTTTGACTAAGTCGTCCTCTTCTTAAAAGCTTTTCCTCATGTTTTGTTGAAGGTGATTACATGTGGATTTCCTCCTTTAGAAGACAGGGATAAAACACTAAAGACGCATTCTGGATACAACTTCTTCGGAGGTGGCGTGCAAACTAAAGAACAGACGGTAAACCCGATTTGTTGTTTGTACTCCTTTTTGGATTGAGAAATTTTTAACTTCCCAATGCAATCCCTTACATGTGTGAGTCAGTCAGCAGTAATAATATGTTATTTTTTCCTGCAAACAGATTAAGCTTGCAGAGCTGGAAAGAGAAGCGGTGAATGACACATTTGTCATATTGTCAGACATATGGTTGGACGATGAAGAGGTGTGTTTTTTAGATTACCGACTACTCTATTTCCGTATCAATCTTTATGAAATGCCCCCTTTTGTGATTTGAGAGTAATTAAGAGCATTGCTTGATCACCAAAGTGTGTTTGTCTGTGGAGAAGGTTCTCGGGAAGCTGGAAACAGTTCTTGGTGGTTATGAAACTGTGGATCCAGTGCCCTCATTGTTTGTATTCATGGGAAATTTTTGTTCTCGCCCATGCAACTTATCCTTTGGTTCTTACTCAAGCCTTAGGTAAGGGATATCTTCAACGGTTAATGCAAGTCTACAATTCATATGATTATATATAGCATAGAAAGGCATAACCCAATCTTGGATTGCTCCATCTGTGATTTGAAGTCACTTGCATTATTGGGAATTCAATGTCACAACATGGTAACCAGTTTCCATTTGGGTTTAAGCATCCCAATTAGGGTATAGGTTTACCATAGGGATGATCTAATATATATATATATATATATATGGGTTTAAGGATCCAGAATATGGTATGGTGTCAACTTTAACCACCACAGGTTGGTATATATTTTCCTCTTGGGTTTAGGCATCCCTCCTAGGGTATAGTTTTGTCGAACATTGCTGGTAACACACATTTCTGTTGGGTTTTTAGAGAGAAATTATGGTGTAGTGTATAGTTTCACCGTAAGGATGATCTGATGTATATGGTATGGTGTCAATTTTAACCACCACATGTTGTATACATTTTTCCCTTGGGTTTAGGCATCCCTCCTAGGGTATAGTTTTGTCAAACATTGCTCGTAATACACATTCATGTTGGGTTTTTACAGAGAAATTATGGTATAATTTTACCAAAAGTATGATCTGATGTATATATATCATTGGGTTTAAGGATCCAGAATTTGAAATGGTGTCAACTTTAACCACCACAGAGTGTATATATTTTCCCCTTGGGTTTAGGCATCCCTCCTAGGGTATAGTTTTGTCGAACATTGCTCGTAACTCACATTCATGTTGTCGAACATTGCTCGTAACTAAAGTGTGGAAACCGCATATCATTAAACAGAAAGAGGAAACTGCCTCCCCCGCAGAGCTGGGCGCCGGGGACCTGGATGCGCTTTGCGAAAGCAGAAACGAGGAGAGGGAAACTAAGAATGCCCCCCACTTCGCACGATCGGGCGGGAAAATAGGGAGGAGGAAGCCGTGACAGAAATGGCTGCGACGACGGCGATGAAGAAGCCGAAAGTTGAACAAGGGGAAGAAGCAGAACCAAATACGTACTCAACTCAAATCCCAGAAGATAACAGAGAAGCTCTTTTAGAGTTCATGGACAAGCGAGCCAAGTCAATCCAACACCTTAAAGACCAGATTTCAATCTTAGACAGGAAGGTCTCGTCTTTCTTCTGGGTTTTCACTTCCTCACTTCTTTCTTTTGCTTTGTGTGGCCAATTCGGCCTTTCTCAGCAAATTTCGGATTCTATGTTGCGTATTGTGTATTTCTTACTGTTTGTTCACCTCGCTACTACCATTTTTCCTGTTTTGATTTGCGATTTGCGATTCTTGCTTGTTTCAATTGGGGTTCAATTTTATGCAAACTGTACAGCTTTTCTTATTCAGTTACCTCTACAGTTTTGAAATTTCTATTTGCGTTCAAAATTTTCTAGCTTATTCTCTGAAGAAACCTTCCAAGTTTTGCTTAAATTTTTTCCTGATTGAATAGCAATTGTGCCTGGTGCCTTTTCTTTAATGATGAGACATCTGCTTTGCTATTTGATTTCAGCATGCTTACTTGTTGGGGCGTATTCCAAATGGCTTAATGCTGCACCAGCTAGTGTTTCAATATTGCCATCGATCATTACAATTCTTATGAAAGGAATGGGCACATCTGAAGATTGTGCAGCAGCTGCAGCTTTGGCTTTTAGACATATTTGTGACGGTATTGTATTCGCTCTTGCAAACTTGACAAATCTTTCTTCTTTTGTGACATCTGAGCGTAACGTAGGCACTATGGCTACCAAAAACTGCTTATCTTATTTCCTGACTATGACCATGAAAAAGATATTTTGATTTTGCATTGGTACTTTGGTTTGAACCAACAGTCTTATGGTTATATCATTCTTCTATGGCTGCCATGGAAGGTTTCGTCAGGGTAACTCTTAAGTAGTTTTCATATGACGACTACACAAATTCAGGAAATCAGTTTAATACGTATAGCTTTTTCACTTGCAAACTAAATTCTGGTTGTTAGTTTTTCTCTAGGAAAGTATGAAGTTGTGATCTCTGTAAAAATTCAATAGCATTGTGCAAACTGATGACCTGCTTCAAAGTTGGCAGCTAGTTGAAAGGTCTGACTGGAACCTACGCTAACGGATCTGACTTCGACTCTACTGAATTGCTAGCATATAGGGTACATTGCAATACTGGCAAGTATTTGGAATTTTGTTGTATGCTTTTCTTGGACTGAATTCTCTTTTCCGGTTTTGTTTTTACGACAAATTACATTTCATGATGAATGGTGTCAAACCATACTGATAGTAAATATAAACTTGTAGCTAACTAACACTTAATACTCTTTAAATGTGGATTGCTTCTTGTTAATCAACTTACTTTTTCTCCTCTTCTGATACCGTGTATTAACTGTAGATTGCCGTAAAAATCTTTGCGGGTATTTCGAAGGTTTGTTTGGAATCTATGGCATGGCAATCAAAGGCGGCGAGGATGGTTACAAAGTCTCTGCTGAGGATTCATTAAACCTTGTTGAAGCTTTAGGGTATGTAGTCAACTAAATGATGGAATCAGCCGTATTTTCTGTTATTCAAATCTCTAAATTTTGAATATGCAGCATGGTTGTTACCGAACTACCTTTAGATCAGGCCAAGATCGCTCTTGAAAAATTATGCTCTTCAGCGGCCTCTCCTTTAGAGGTTTGCCATCTTTGACTATTTGCATGGCTGTTTAATATATTGTCAGACCTTTTTAATGATGGGAGTTGTGAAAAACTCGTGAATCAGGAAGCGGCAAAAGAAGATTTGGATAAGAAGCATGCCCGTGAATTAACTGTTCATATTGATCGGTTTGCCTTCCTCTTCAGGCATGTATAAGATATCTCAATAATGTGATACATTTTACATGCGTTTTTGTTTAGTTTTACTAACAGATGGTACCACCTTAGGTATGTAAACCACCCTGAAGCTGTGGCTGCTGAGATTAACAAACATTGGGCTTTGTTCAGAGTTATTTTTGATGCGTACGTGTTTCTAGACACATGACACGACTGATCTATGTTCTTGAAATTGCTTTTCTAATGTAGCCTCTTACTACTTTGACATGGTTTTACTGCAGTCGTCCTTGGGACATGAGGACAATGGAATCTCTATGCAGAGCATGCAAATATGCTGTGAGCTTCGGTTCCTTTTCCATAGATGAAATTGCTCTAAAATAGTTGTGGATGACAATTTCGATGAAGGATTACTTCATTAAGAGAAGACAACAATGGTTGGAATTATGTTTTTGCAGGTACGTACATCGGGAAGATACATAATAAATACAATCGGAGAAATGCTGGCAAAAATTCAATTCCATTATCAGCAGCATCATCAGCCATGCTTTCTTTATCTCTCCAGTGAAGTTATTAAGGTACAGTTTCGTCTTCTTTTTCAATCAATGGAAAAAGCTTTAGAGAATCTAATCTTCCATGGGGTTGTTGCAGATTTTTGGTTCAGACCCATCTTGTGCTGACTACTTGAAGAATCTGATTGAAACTCTCTTTGCACATACAACATGTCTTATGACAAGTATCAAGGTTGATAATTTCACTTAATTTGTCTTCCATGTTTTTTAGTTGTAATATCCATTGTGGTGTTTGATTCTTGTTTTTGATTCTTTTACAGGAAATCACTGCTAGACCAGACATAGCAGATGATTGCTTTCTGTTGGCGTCGAGATGTCTTCGTTACTGTCCACATTTATTCATTCCTTCTCTTATCTTTCCACAACTTGTAGATTGCGCAATGATTGGAATCACAGTACAGCACAGAGAAGCCTGCCACTCGATATTGACCTTTTTATCCGACATTTTTGACCTCGAGAAATCTGTGAGTGAAGAACAGTTCATAGTAATCAGAGACATCTCGTAGTATTCCTAATGAAATGGTAAGGGAAACCCAAGCTCGAGCTCGAGACAACCAAACTCAAGCTCAAGCTCGAGATAACCACACTAATAAGGATTTGGCAAAGCCAAGGATCAGAGTTTCTTCTAACATTTCTCAACAAGGACAACAGGAAAAATCTGGTAAAAAGCTGTCTCTTTGGCTCGGTCTGCTTCATCTTTGCTTCTCATTGCGTCTGACTCCATAGTTTTTTCTTTTAGTTTCAGAGTTCCAAGGACATGATGAGTTGATAGCGCTTATAGGTAGAAGCTCGTTGCGTGCCACTATTGAATCTCGTACTGTAGGTATGCTACCAAGTGGCCACACGAAAAGAGTGAGAAGTCTTGCTCTTTCTCCTTCAAACCGTGAGATGTTTGCTACAAGGTGCGCGTTTTACGTTATTTTTGTTTGTTTGTTTGTTTTCCAACAAAGGCAGTGAGCTAATGTATATACTGCAAGCCATGGGGTTTAATTTCGTTCTCACAACTGTAGATTGGGTCGTTTTTCTGGATTTTTTACGAAGGAAATTATATTATATGGCTAAGAGGGAACCAAGAATGACATGGGAGAAAGTTAGCTAATCTCATATACGCTCTTGGCCTGTGCTTAATCATTTTTCTCTCTTCTTTTTTTGGGTTTTTGGTCATCCTTCAGTGCATTGGATGGGGCAGTTCGTTTTTGGAAGCTTCAGTCTGATAGGTAAGCCTGCCTTAAATATGCCTGATCTCTTGAGGTTTAGTTGATTAGTTGTTGTTTATGTGGAAATATTTTGAAAGGGTTATTGTATTAAGTGAATCAAGTTTTTAATATGGATTGACAATTGACCACCTTCATTCACTACTGGCAAATCTTTTTGAGACTTGTTTCCATGGTTTCTTTTTGTTCCAAGTTCCATTGGATACTAACCTATCCATCAATGATTCCACCATTGAGCAGGTCCACAGCAACTCTATTTAAGACGGTTAATCGGGTAGCATTAGATCAGATAAAATGGGCAGAAGATATAGCTTGGCATCCACAAAAGAGTGCACTTTTCTCCGTGTATGTTGCAGATGATGGCCACCCTCAAGTATCAGCCATATCTCTCAACGAAGCTAGTGGGGTAAATGATATATGAAACACTCTTTAGCTTGGCATCTATCTGTTGTAAGATGTAACTTGATGGTTATACTGTTCCTATCTCTGGGTAAAGGTACTTATGTGCTTGGATCTTTGTTGACTTGCAGAGTTGCGAGTCGAAATTTCTGGAGGACAAGCCTCATAGCAAAGGTCTTATCAACAGAATCATGTTTACGCCTTGGGACGATCCTTGTTTCATCACTGGTGGGAATGACCATGCAGTAGTGCTATGGCGAGAACGGCGTCAGAATAAAACATGGAAGTCAACGCTTCTGCATAGGGACTTACACTCGTCGTCTGTGATGGGAGTTGCTGGAATGCGTCATAACAATCTCGTCTTGTCATGTGGAGACATTGCAAAGATGGTTATATGTTTGTTTCAGGTTTTGAATAACATGATTCATTTAAAAAAGCGGCGGTGAGATAGGTAAAGTATAAACGAGAAATGATAATATGATATTATTCATCTTCTTGTTTTTTTCACTATTTGGTGGTGTCTATGTCTCTATATAAAGGCAGAGTATATACAGTATATATCGTTCTAAAGTTGTTTTCGCTGTTTATTGAATTTCAGACCTTTTTGTTTGTTAAATTCGATTTTTTTTTTCTTTGGTTAAATTCGATTTTAAAGTTGTATTGTCTATTGTGCAATAGTTATGACTCTCATTGATAAACGGTTTTTATTATCGAATTACACATAGAACCTAGGCCTGCCGATGACTCATTCTATAGCTTTGGATCCACCACATATCAGGTCTAACTTGCTCATAACTAGACGGAAACTTTCTCAAAACTCCAACTCACAACTGCCTGCCTTATTGACGGTCTGTTGAGTGATCTGTATTTGTTCTAAATTTGAATGGATATACAGATTACACTTGCTTCTAGAAAAGAGTGGGAATCTGTTGATACCGGATCCCGTACCATGAATATTTTTAGTGCATCGGAGACCCATCAACTTACGAAGCCCAACAAGGTCCATATTTCACAAAGGAGGTGGTCAAATATTGACATTAATGTGTGATTTAATTCATGAATTAATTGACATGGTCAAAGGAATAAACTTGTCATTCAAGTTATGCATTAATTGTCATGTGATTAATTGTGTGAGTTAATTTTATAAAATGGGCAAATAATGACACTTTGGGAGGAGGAAAAAAAAGTATATAAGAGAGATGAAGACTACAAGAAAAGGGACTTCGAATCTTCTACATTTACAAACACAAATCTTCTATATTTTACTCCATAATCTTCTAAATGTCTAATATTATTTTCAATAGTTACTAGAGATTATTTCTTCTATCTATGTATTTTTATTCATAATTTATTCCAATATTTTGGGGATAAAATTCATATCTACTACATCAATATTATACTATTCTTTCTACAAATTTGTTCTTATTTTCAACCAATTTCTTTACACTTTTATTTTATATATTCGAGTGTTGGATCCAGGATCCACAGAATCCAAAACGACAACGTACATTCTCTGAACAATTTTAGTAAATTGAATTATTATCTCGAATGTCATATTTAAGCAAGTCTAACACTTGGGGTTAACAATGATTCAGGCCAAGGAACCTTATCAGACTGAGGCTAAAGAGCGCATGGTTGCCTACGAGAGTAACATGAAAGCCTACAAGAAAAGACCGGTAGTAATGTGTTTTTCGAATGTCAGCATTAAGATAGGTCATTATTTGAGTTACTAATGATATGTTGTGATATTTAGGAAACTGCCAAACTTCACAAGAGACTAGCTCTCTCCGTTCTCCATTTTCCGGTAATCATTGACTAATAATATCCCTCAGTTTTGTGTTCTGTAATACGCCTTGGACAAAGTTTCTTATGGTAATCATTGAGTCTTAACACTTATATTCCGTTTTAATGCTCTTCCTTAGCTTTATGATGAAGGGAGGAGTTCCTTAAGAACAAATCTGATGCTTATGTGAGTTTGATTTCTTTTTTTTTTCTTTTCTATCTTGAACTCTTGCATTTTAGAGTAGTGAGATATTTTACTAACATTTTTTCATTTGAAAACAGATCAAGGAAATATCTAAAAAGTGGGATGCCATGACTGCTTCTGAAAGGTATAATAGGCCTTGGACAAACTTTCTGTGGTCAAATGTTTTGACTCTATTACTTGTATTCCAGTTTTAATGCTCTTTCTTAACTTTATGATGAAGGCATGAGTTCCGTAAGAGCAAACTAGATGCTAATGTGAGTTTGTTTTTTCTTTTTTCTATCCTTAACTCTTCATTTAGAATAGCGTGATATTTTACTAACAATTTTTTTATTTTTTTTCATTTGAAAACAGTTCAAGGAAATGTCTGAACAGTGGGAAGCCAAGACAGAATCTGTAAGCATTTTTAAGCTGTTATTTTTTCTTAAAACTAGATTTCCATTGTTATGTTTTAAACCTTTGCTGTTTAATAGGAGAAGGCTCCTTACGTTTCTAAGGCCAAAGAGAACATGGTCGAGTATGAGAGGAACATTATAGCCTTTGGGGTAATGGTTTAAATGCATATTACATGCAAGATTATATATATAGAAATGTTTGTACTAATCACATGTTTTGTTTTCAGCATGAATCTGACGAGTCAGATTCTGAGGGACCTAGCTAAAAAATGGCAGCACTTCCAACTACTGGCTTCTTACTTTTCTTGTAAGGATTTTCTCCCTCAGGTTTACGCCTTGGACAAACTTTCTTGTGGTCAAATGTAGTTCGCCTTAAACTTTCTTGTGGTCAAATGTTATGGGTCTATCACTTATTCGTATCCCTAATTATTCTTAAGTTGGTTGGACTTATATTCTGTGTTATCACTCTTCTTATCTTTATTGAACGTCTGAAGGGACTTACACGGCGATGTCCAAGATCATACCTGTCGCTGCTGTGAGTGTGATTTATATTGCTGTCTTAAAATCATAATTCTATTTTGTATTGTGTCTGATATTTTACTAACATTTTTTTTTTTAAGCTAGTTAACTTGATATCAATTTCTATATTTTAAGCTGTGAGTTTTGCAATAATTTAGGAGAAAGCTCCTTACATTCGTGATGCTGAGAAACGCATAATGGATTATGAGGCGAACGTAGTAGCCTTACACTGCGAGCACTGCCCGATGCTGGTAATCCGTTCGTTCCACCTTACATGGAAGGCTACATTTATGTATAGGTTTATACTAATAACATGTGTTTGCAAAAGGGATCTGACGAGATGGAATGTGAGGGCGAGCCAGAATCCGAGGAGACAGAGGCAGCCACAGGCTCTCTGAGGGGGAAAAGGCAGCTGAGGAGACACAGCCCACCACAGGCTTGTTAATTTTCTTGTAAGAATCGGCTCATCCCTCAAGTAGTACGCCTTTGACACTTGTGGTCAAAAGTTTCAAGTCTAACAATGGAATATGTTGTTACTCTTGTTTCTGCTATTATTTGAAGGGCATGAATTCGACACCACTTGGAAGAATGACCCTGCGGACAACCCTGTTGCATTTGTGAGTTTGAAATGTTTTGACATTTTTGAAACTTCATCTATGTGTTGTATAGCTTGATATTTTACCGACATTGTTTGTAATTGATGACAGATGGGGGAATTGTATAAAGCGTGGAAATCCATGGCAGATGATGTACGTATTATTTTTTAAAGCTAGTTAACTAGATTGGAATTGTTATGTTTTGACATGTCGGTTCTGATAACTTAGGAGAGGAAAGTTTACATCGATGAGGCTGAGAAGAAGATGATCAAGAATGAGAAGATGGCGGTAGAAAACACTACCAAATTATGCTGGTAAGTGGTTAAATTAAATGAATATTACACGGAGGGAGGGTTATGGCGCCTGTTCTTTTATGGATCGCTGCGATCCAATCAAGCGACCAAAATTTAAAGAAGAAAAAAGGAATAGATGGCACGTTTTCCAATAAATTTATGTCGCTAATTGTTTAGAGACGACGCCGTGCGTGTATTGATTTTTCAGTCGCTGAATTTTGACGACTCCTGAATCACTGTAGCTACACCACTCCAGCAACACCTCCGTCTCTGTTTTTGTCTGTCGTTTTGCTTTATTAATTGTTTTAGTCATCGTCGTTTTGGAAAAGAAAACTCGATCAAAACTGCTTTTTCAGATGACATCTAGTTTTATTTGATCGTATTTCAGAAAATAAATATGTTAAAGGTTTTACATGTGTTTTAATGATGTTAAAGGAACAAATAAGCTAGAGACTAAAGACATATTATGCATGACTCAGCATGAGCATCTGGTTTAATTTGAGTTTACATGTTTTCAATCATCTTGAAGGAACAACGAGAGACTAAAGAAATATTAGCTCTCGAGGCTGCAAGGAATGAAGCCTTGATGGACGACCATGATGATGCTTTCAAATGTGTTATGGGAAGCCAGACCTCGGTTCTTGAAGGAGGAGAAGACACATCACATGCCAATGTTGGAGGAGGCAGCAGCTCAGGCATGTGCATGGTGCCACCATAAAAAAATGGAGTGGTTGAGAAAGTGCGATGACAATGCAAATGGAGTTTAATTTAAGCTTATTATAATTATCATCAGAGACTACTATAGTTGACTACAATATATCCAACCACTGGGTT
>CM022176.2:15712298-15734009 GCA_011420285.2 Erysimum cheiranthoides | reverse complement strand
GCATCTGTTGGACACTTTTGCCCTCCTTTTTTTTTTTTTCTTCTTCTTTCTTTTCCTTCTTCGTTCTTTCTTCTTCTTCTTCGTTCTTCTTCTTTCTTTCTTTCTTTTCTTTCTTCGTCTTCTTTTCTTCTTCTTCTTTCTTTCTTTCTTTCTTGATTTTTCATGTACACTAAGATCAAGAAACAACGCGTAGGGTAAGGAAACGTAGTGGCGCGAAGGTTTGTCGGCACAATATTCGACGGACCTTCCGATCTAAGAAGCTCATCTGGGTTAGATCCAGAAGTTCAGATTGCCCTCCCATTCGTACCTCTCAATGGAAGCGAGTATTTGGTGTCCATTTAGTCGTTTAAATATGGCTAGATTCAGAAGCAATTATCCAGAATGGCATTATCCATCACAATGTTGTATCCATAAGCAAGTATCTAGAATGACATGTCCACATAAACGTATCCCCAAAAGAACATTTTGTTGTAAGACAAAAAGGTTAACAAACAAAAGACATTATCCACAAAAGGACTTGTCCACATATACATCTCAACAAATGAATATTTTATTCTTATACAAAAACCGTAACAAAACAAGGACATTATCCGAATGGACATGTCCACGTATACGTCTCCATAAAGAATACTTTTTATTGTAAAAGAACATGTCCACATGAAATTATCCACCATGACATGTCCATATAAACGTATGCTCAACGAACATTTTCTTCTAAGACAAAAAAATGTTAACAATATCCAAAATGACATTATCCATCACAATGTTGTATCCATAAGCAAGTATCCAGAATGACATGTCCACATAAACGTATCCCCAAAGAACATTTTGTTGTAAGACAAAAAGGTTAACAAACAAATGACATTATCCGCAAGAAGACTTGTCCACATATACGTCTCAACAAATGAATATTTTATTTTTATACAAAAACCGTAAAAAAAACAAGGACATTATCCGAATGGACATGTCCACGTATACGTCTCCATAAGGAATACTTTTTTTTTAAAAGAACATGTCCACATGAAATTATCCACCAAAACTACGCAGCAACACACACCGACGGGTTCCCAAATTATTCATAGCCATCGTCCTTATATATATTCCATGTATATTATTCACAACCATCGTCCTTACGTTCCTGTCCATATGACAAGGCGTAATCAATCTCCTTGAACAAAATAACATATACATGTACTGTGTCCACATGTTTTGATTAAAATAACGACCACATGTACTTGTCCATATAGACACTAATAAACTGTGGGCTGTGTACAAAAAACCAGAAAACCGACGTCGTGGATACGCCGAACGTCAGCCGCCGTCGAGACACCGACCGTCAGAGATCATCGCGTGGATCCAAAGAAAGAAATTGATCTAATAATTGAAGATGATCCATAACCCAATAATTGAAGAATAGAGCTAGAAGAGGAAGATGAAGATGATATATAAATTGAAGAAGAAGAGGATTCAAACGATTGGAGAATAAAACTATAAGAGGAAGAGAACCATCCGTTTAGCATGAATGAGAAGAACATCAATGAAGCTTCAAAACATTTGGGAGAAGAAGGAAAGTAAAGAGAATAAAGGATAAGAAGGTAAAAAACATCAAAAAACATGAGATAGGAAAGAGAAAAGTCATTGAGTGAGGGAAAGTATGTCTGAGTGCAAACAAATCTTAAAAAAGTGGGTCTGAGTGCAAATGTCTCTATATTATATTAACTATTACCTTAGTTTTTATTACCTTAGTTAAAATACAAAACAAACGAGAAGTTCCTTAGTGGATGAATTTTTTTATGCAAAATTGTGAATTATAGAAGCAAAATATTTCTTAACAACCTACTATTCCTTCCTTACATTAACAACATTTCTATCTAGTTAATTTAGACTCTACCACCGACATCTCTCTTCAATTTTCTCTTATCTGATTTGATTTGATTTGATTTGAATGTTTAAATATATAAGAATACATTGCTTTAGCATTCGAGATAATGCCATCTCGCTAATTACTTTTTAATTAAGATTTATTTAAATCGGATTCTAATCTTATATTAGAAGACTATATATTCAACGGATAGTAGATGTGGAAAGGCAATAAAAGCGATATTATGCGCGATACTGTTTCATGTCCTTCTGGTAGAGAAGGAAGAGGCGAAATATACATTAATATATATATATATATGTCGATATGCAAAAGAATAGAAAAACCTTCAAAGCTTGACTTAAAAATCACTTATGTGTGAATGTGGTGATTCTTACTAATTATTAAGTTATATATACATTACTATGGTAAGTTCTCAGCTATTTTAGATTTTTCTTCTTTTCCATGAAACTATATTCTACGAAGATCCTAATGAAATGAAATTGTGATCAGAGATATCTTCAGTGTATCTAGTGTGTTCATCGCTTTGGACTGATTTGTTGTATTTTCTTGGCGAGTTTGCGTGATAAGCTGATGCAGCGCACTCTCACCTCGCGTCAAACCGCTATCACGGTTTTAGCTTGACCGACAAGTTTTCATTTTATTTGTTTTCCTTTTACTTCTTTTCTTTCATTATAGATAAATCTTTGCTTATTTCCCTTATCGTATTAGGATCTTTAGTAGAGATTTAATCGAGATTCATTATGATCTCTTTAGCTAGTATATATAGAATTTTAGGTCAGTTTTGTAAGCAACGTTTATTGAAGAAGAATTTCAGCTTTGAAAGCGACGAGCGTTCATCGCACGGGGAAGAGTATTCCCAAACCCTAACGAGCCTTCGGGCACGGGGAAGAGTATTCCCAACCCTTTCTTGAAATCGCTGAGAGTATCAACGAGTTTAGCAAGATCCAGCCGAAGCACGAGAGTATCGACTTCGTCTGTTACGTTTCTAAGCTTCCGCCCCTCATCAGTTGGTATCAGATTCAAACGATCTTTTCGTTTCAGTTTGATTCAACGAAACAGTTCCATCGTTCCACCCTTCCATCGTCCGACGAAGAGCGATGTTTCGTGATTCATTTGTTGATAACCAACAAATCATTCGTTGGGAGAATAGATTACACGAGGAGATTCCCGAGTTTCATGGTGGTTTTCAAAGAGATGATCTCCTTGATTGGTTCACGGAAGTTGAGGAGGTGTTAGACTTCCACCGGGTCCCTGCTGATCAGTGCGTTCGGTTGGTAGCAAAGAAGTTTCGCGGTCCTGCAGCCTCATGGTGGAAACAACTGAAGGTTACTCGTCAACGTAATGGACAAGAACCAATTCGGTCATGGTATAAACTCACGAAGAAGCTGTGCAAAACATTCCTTCCTCATTATGAGCGTACCACTTACACACATCGTCAAAATTTTCCACCACCGCTCAGCAACACCGGAGATCTCTCAACAGTTCGCTCCGGCAAAATGTTTCGATCTCCAACGACACCAACGAACGATAAAAAATTCAACAATGATGATAGTCGCAACCGATCTTTTCGTAAGGCTTCTACGGAAGACTTGACTACGCCTTGCAACGAGCTTGGCTTGCAGCCACAGAAATTTCGAACATCCACTTTCACCTCGATTCATTGGTTAGTGGCTACGACGTGCCATAACCATGTGTCATCTGTCCAAAGCAGTTCTCTCAAAGAAGTTTTGCAAGAATCGTCGGAGGCATTCAAGCACGATCTGTGCGACGCGTTACAACCGAGCAGCAAACCTGTCATAGCCTTAGTCCAAAATTACCATGAATCGCAGGTTTTGCATCGACGGGATGATTCGTTCCTTGACAAAGAACGCGATACTCTTAGAAGCTGATGATGAAAAATATCACCAGGCTAACGATGAAGACGCTAATCAAGATGAAAGTCACGACACATCAGTCAATTTTCAAGAGATGGAAGACACTCAACTTGGAAAAATAGAACGTGTTCACTTGCGTAGCAATTGTGACATCACAGACAAAGCTCCTTACATCCATGATCTTGATAAGTATCAAGGTCGAGACCATGATGAAAGTTCGTTTCTTCAAGTGGAAGGTAAACTCTTTACATCGTTTAGTGGTGATTCCATCTTTGTGAATTATGAAGAAGAGGCCGAGGCCGAGCCACCGGATCGTAGCAATAATTTGTTACATTGTGGTGAAGAAGTTATTTTAAAAGAGATATATATTGCTCCGAATTATGACGTTCTTGTGGGTAACAATCCAACCTGTGTCACATACCACCAAGATATTTTCTTAGCAGTTTCTAGTGAGTCAGCTTTTGGTGTTTATGATGACGGTGCAGAGCCGCTGGATCGTCGCAAAATGTCTTTTTTGCAAGATAAAGAAGCCGACACCTTCTATATGAGATGCAGCACTAATCAAGCGGCTGTAGCGAGTCACGTTTGCCATTCACCAACAGAGTTTCGGGAATGGGACCCTGGACCAGATGACCCCTTACAACGACATCTTTGTAACAAGATACCAGATCCTCATCGCAGCAAGATATGTTTTCGCCGCCGCAACAAAGATCTCTCGAACGAGATCTCTCGTGCTCAAGATATTATTCATGATGCTGAATTTCATGATGAGCAACAAGTTCGATATCATGATCAAAGCTCGTTTCTCCTCACGGAAGCTGCAATCTTTCTCGCAATGGGTGGTGATTCAATGTTTGATAGTTATGATGACCGCAAACGAGGGATAGTTCAAATCACCGGGACTCAAAACGACGCCGTTAGTAGGACACGTGTAACTCGTGCCGGAGAAGAGGAGTATTCTCTCGC
The DNA here is from genome assembly GCA_011420285.2 of Erysimum cheiranthoides. Taxonomy (NCBI): domain Eukaryota; kingdom Viridiplantae; phylum Streptophyta; class Magnoliopsida; order Brassicales; family Brassicaceae; genus Erysimum; species Erysimum cheiranthoides. The sequence goes on along the minus strand of CM022176.2, from coordinate 15,729,287 downwards.
TCGTGTAATTCAAGCTGCACAAGTAGTTAAGTTAATCGACGGTGGATGTATCGTATACCAGCCCCGGATCTACCGCTCGCGTAGGGTCCACTTGTCCCGCTCCAAACGCCAACGATGTGGCCGCCGATTCAGGTCCCGCCCCCATATCTCCGATCGGTCGGTTCCTATTGTCGGTGATCCTCGCCGTCGTCATGAACGCCGATTTGATCATCGCCGATGACCAGTCTAGGTGAACGGACTTGATTAGAGCGGCGATTCCGCTGACGTGGGGACAAGCCATTAAGGTTCCAGATATGATATTGAATTGGACACGTCTTGGATCGGATCTGAGAAGGCTAGGGGCCGAGAACGGCGACCAACCGGCGAGGATGTTCAAACCGGGAGCCGCAATGTCCGGTTTAGCAATTTCAGGTCCGGTGACGCTAGGTCCTCTTGATGAGAACGCGGCAACGATCGGGGCGGTTGCGCCGTACGCGGTTCCTCTGAATCGAATAGACGCGACGGCGGAAGTGGCGTTCGCTGCGGCGGAGAGATAAAGATTTTACCGTCGAAAGATCCGATTGAAACCGCAGGTAAAACGTGAGGATCAGCAAGAAGCTCCTCTCCTTCGGCCTCAGTGCTCACGAGAAGCATCGCTGCTCCGCCGGCCCGTTTGACCTCTTCTCCTTTGGCCGTTCTGCCGCTGGCTCCTCTTAAGCAAATGACGATTCTACCCTCGACGAGTTCTCTCTTGAGCGAGTCCCGAATACAGAACTCGGCTCCCCTCCTGCCTCCTCCACCACCTCCAGCTGTTGTGTTAAACGCTAAAGAGAGATTCTTGAAGCGTTTCCCATTATACAAGGATGATCCAACTATGCTTCTACGGTTCCCCAGCCGGACAATCGCCGGAAACGTCCGGTCCGTATAACTCGCAGCAACAGTCATCAACCACGGAGCTCCATTACTCACTGTTGATGCACTTGGACCTGAATTACCCGCAGAGCAAGAAACAAAAATGTTCTTCTGCATCGCTCTAAACCCAGCGATCGCCACAGGGTCCACGTAAAACGGGCGCGACGATCCACCTAGCGACAGAGATATCACATCCACACCGTCTAAAATGGCTCGGTCAATGGCTGCGATTACGTCCGTGTTGGCACATCCTATCGCCCAACAAGCTTTGTAAGCAGCGATCCTCGAAGTAAACCTCATCCCCGTAGCCAAACCTTTACCTTGCCCGAAATAACTCGCTTTCCGGACCATGTCTCCCGCAGCAGTCGAGGCTGTATGCGTCCCGTGTCCTTGTGCGTCTCGAGCCGACCTATGCAACCTTAATTGTCACGCTTTTGTTTGTTTCAAGGATCGTACAGTATTTTAATGACAACCATATTACCCAAAAATTCTAATGAAAGCAATCTATTTTGTCCATTCTAATCAAATTATTAGAGGAAGGTTATTTAGGTTATCCAAACGATGTTCGGTTTAACGTTAACTAATTCTTTTTTGTTCTCTAATCTACTAATCTAGTTTTATATGCATGATATTAAATTAAAGTTCCAAGGTTTTCTCTTCACATTATTACCATTACCATTTAGGGACTAAACAATAATTTGCTATCAATAGAAATTGAAATCAGAGCGTTATACTTATCATCATTGACCGTCTAACCTAAAATCCGTGGTTTCGTTGATTTTTCCAACGATGGATTCATAGCCTTTGTAAAACGCGCTAGCTCCAATGATCTTCTTGTTACAGGACGAAGAAGAGAAGTTTGTGCCTTTGTCGCACGAACCTCTCCATCTAGACGGAACCGGAGTCATGTGGGTGTCTCGGAAGCTCACGTGCTCCGGCGAGATCCCTGTGTCCACAAGGCCGATGATGACGTCCGAAGATAGGCTCGTCTCGTTCCAAAGTCCGATCCCATATTCGAGACCAAGAAACTCGTGAGAATATGTCGTGTGTAGAGATAAGAGCTCGTCTGGATAAGCCGAGATAAACCCTCTTGTGTTCTTCACCGTCTCAAGCTGGTCGTCGGTGAGAGTCGCGGAGAAACCGGACATGGCATTTTCGTAAATGTAGTGAATCTCCGGGAGAGAAAAATCATCGTCGTGAATATTCTCTGTTTGGAGTGTATTCAAAAGTGAAGTTACGATGTGTTTGGTACTGGTTGTGACAGTGTGGATCACGTAGGTTTGTTTGTGGGAGGAAGCATTTGATGTGAAGAAGATGAGAAAGAAGAAGAAGAAGATTAATGATCTGAAGAACATCATCGGACGGTTGTCGTCAAAGGGAAATAAGAGCATTAAAGAAAGCGATGCATCTACCTATGATTCTTAGGACTCGCCTCTCTGGGTATATAACACATAAAGCTATATGTGACGTGTGAATACTGTGAGCTGTGAGCTGAGGAAAATGTGACTAGAAAGAGTAATATTTTTAAAAAGGTTAAATGTAATATGTGATGTTTGTAACTGTCGATATCGTGTGGTTCTTGTGCGGACCCGTCTGTTACTTAATCTTTTTTTTTTTGGTGAGATCTGTTACTTAATCTTTGCTTTCGGAGTCGTGGGTTCATTTATATCTTTTACCAATAAAAACAAGCAAATACAGTACTATAAGCTTTGATTACATAACACTTGATTTATAAGACTTGGGATGATAAAATATTTGCGTAACAGGATGAAGCGTAAGGAATAAGTCTAGCCTTAGATGCGTACGTAATCCCTAAAATACTTGGGTAATTCTGGATGTTTTTGACCCATCATTTTTGTGCAAAGTTGTAAGTTTTGTGCAGTCACTTCTCAATTATGCAAAAATCGATTAAAAATAAAAGAAATGTTGTAAAATAATATTTCATAATTAAATTGACCTCTTCGTATAATAATGAGTTTTCACATTATTTCATGATTCTTGGATACCACTTCCAAGTCTAGTAAACTTGCACGATAACAGTCCTTATCATATGATGAAATTACTTTTAGTCGTGAAAATTAGAAGATTTTAATACTGTATTAATTGCGTAATTGTGATTATTAATTCCACAATGTAATAATACGATTGGTCAATCATGCACTAAGACATTGGCTTTACGAAACACAATTTCACTACTACGCATAGCATGTGCAAAAACAAATAAAAACATTAAATGTTCTAAACTAATAAGAATGTCTCACTGCAAATTGATTGATCCAAGGTGTACCTTTTTTTTTGGGTCAACGACATATATTGATTAGCTTAGAAAAACCAATTTTGCGGAATATTGTTTACAAAGGTAACATAGTGCGGCATGGTACTAACATTTCGTGTCAAACGATCCGCTTTTACATTCTCGCTTCGTGGAATAAGAGATAAAGAGAAGGATGCAAATTTTTTCCTATCAGATGCAATGTCTTCTAAGTGTACTGCAAATGCTGGCCAATCTTCTAAGTACTGGTGTACTTAAAATAAAAATATTACGTCTAATAAAGTATCAGTTTAGTGGAGTTTCGGTATTTTTTAAAAATTGATCATAGAAAAAGCAAAACGGGTAGTAGTTCAGAGTTTAGAAGAAGGACGCGCGAGGGATGCAGCATCCACCGCCCGTAGGACATTAAATGAGAGAGGAGACAACGCAACAATAATTAATTGGGGCGTGACTTAATATTACTCATATCATATCACTCGATCTAAGTCTTCTTTCTGACTTCTGTATTTCCTATGATTCAAATCATGGCTCGTTCACACTTCACTCCGAATCTCTTTATCTTGGCTTTGAAGCCAAGTTGGAACACGTAAGCGACGACTTATATTGTTTTTTATTTTTCTCACTCCTATGAAAATCAGAGATATGCATCGTATCTTCCCATATTTAATTCAATACATTTAATTATTCTAAAAAGGGATAATACACCATGCATATAATTGGTTTATAGTGTTTTCACTCTTAGCAAAGGTCTATACATCTTAATTAGTCATAATCCATAAACATTTTCGAGGGTATTTTGTAATTACTTTCTGAAGTAGAAGAGGTGGGTGAACACTCAATCGAGATTAGTTTAAAATTAATCGCAGGCTGCTTTGTTGATGCATCATGGAAATATCTTATAACGATTATTTTGGTCATTGCTCGGTCAGCAACAATAACTCTTCTCTTTTGGAAGTTGAAGTTTTTATGCGGATACCTAGTTGAATGCTTTAGATTATAACAACACAGCCCGTCTAGCTCAGTTGGTAGAGCGCAAGGCTCTTAACCTTGTCGTCGTGGGTTCGAGCCCCACGGTTGGCGTATTTGACTAAAGCTTTTTTTTTTTTTTTTTTGGATCTTTTAAAGACTTTATTAATGGGCTATGTATATATAAATATAATCTGGGCTAATAATTGGGCCCATAGGCGTGGCGGGTGATGTGAAGATGCCATATATAGAGTAGTAATGTAGATAAGAGGCAGAAGCGAGTCCACCATAACGGTAAGAAATTAAGAATTTGATGCCCCTTTGTGTTCTGCTTTCGCCTTTCTTTTGGGTTCGGCGATTGGGTCTTTGTGGTGGTCTTCCGCTCCGGTTCTCAACTGATGGGTGTAGGAGGGAAGTTCTGGGATCTGCTGAGACCTTATGCTCGACAACAAGGGTTTGATTTTCTCACTAACAAACGCGTCGCTGTTGATCTCTCCTTCTGGATCATTCAGCATGAAACCGCTGTTAAGGGTTTCGTCCTTAAACCTCACCTCAGACTCACTTTCTTCCGTACCATCAAGCTCTTCTCAAAGGTTCCATTTTTTGTTTCAATTGCTGCTTCTCTCTCTTGTTATGCTTCTATTGAAATTTCCCAATTTATTTTTCTGTGAATTATGGGTTTTTCGAATTTTAGGTTTTGCTTTGATTGTAAATCTTGTTTCTCTCTGTCGAGATTTTCATAATGCGGTTTAGGGTTTCGCAGTTTGGAGCGTACCCGGTGTTTGTGGTTGATGGAACACCATCACCTTTGAAATCTCACGCGAGAATCTCCAGGTTTTTCCGGTCTTCTGGAATTGATACTTCCAATCTTCCTGCCATTAAAGATGGCGTCTCCGTCGAGAGAAATAAGCTGTTTTGTGAATGGGTTAGGGAATGTGTGGTAAGATGGGTTTCCCTTTAAGCCTTAATGCTATTTTTGTTTCACATTATATTTATCTTATGACTTTTTGCTTCTCTAGGAGCTACTCGAATTACTTGGTATCCCGGTGCTGAAAGCAAATGGTGAGGCTGAAGCTCTCTGTGCACAATTAAACTGTCAAGGTTATGTGGATGCTTGCATTACTCCTGATAGTGATGCTTTCCTCTTTGGTGCTAAGTGCGTCATCAAAGGCATCAAGCCTAATTCAAGAGTAAGTCTTCATTTGTAACTGAGTATATTATTAGTGTGACTCATTTATTCCCATCTTAATTTCATTGTGTGCAGGAGCCATTTGAGTGCTACCATATGTCAGATATTGAGTCTGGCCTCAGTCTGAAGCGAAAACACTTGATAGCTATTTCTCTATTGGTTGGAAACGACTATGATTCAGGCGGTGTTCTTGGGATTGGTGTGGATAAAGCACTTCGCATTGTCCGTGAATTTTCTGAAGACGAGATACTTGAAAGGTTATATAAAATCCATAAGCTTTTTGTTACTGCTATTCGGTGACTGGTCATTTTCTTGAATGTGTTGAGATATTTTCGTGCAGACTGCAGGACATTGGAAAAGGGTTGAAACCTGCAGTTCTTGGTGGAACCAAACCTGTGGATGATGGTGAAGAATCCCGCTCAGAGATGAAGAGAAGATCTCCTCACTGCTCCCGTTGTGGACACTTGGGCGGCAGCAAGAGAACTCATTTTAAGTCTTCTTGCGAGTATTGCAGTTGTGATAGTGGCTGCATTAAAAAACCATTGGGGTTTAGATGTGAATGCTCCTTTTGTTCCATGGATCGAGATTTAAAGGAAGAGAAGAAAACCGAGAATTGGTGGATCAAAGTCTGTGATAAGATTGCTCAAGGGCCAGAATTTCCCAACAAAGGCATTATTGAACTGTATCTATCTGATGGTTTCACAGGTATGAAATGGCTTTACAACTTCATGTGCGTATTACATGATCCTTGTTTTGAAGCCTAATCTTTACGTACCTCTGAAGCAGAAGATGGCTCTTCAATGTCTTGGGGAACTCCGGATACTGAAATGCTAGTGGATTTCATGGTTTTCAAACTGCATTGGGACCCGTCTTATGTTAGAAAAATGTTGCTTCCAATGTTGTCGACCATTTATCTAAGAGAACGGGCAAGAAACAAGACAGAAAACCCATTGTTATGTGACAAATATGAATTCCATTCAATCAAGTGCATAAAAACTAGATATGGGCATCAGTGCTTTGTGATTAGGTGGAGAAAACCCATATCTACAACTACAAGTGATCTTACTCACGGCGAGCCAGAAATAGTTATATTGGAAGAAGAAGAAGTAGTTGAAGACGAAGAGTCTGTTGATCCGTTAGATGATTTAAATGAACCACGAGTGCAAGAGGGTAACGGTGACTGCTTCTTGCTAACTGATGAATGCATAGGACTTGTTCAGTCTGCTTTCCCTGATGAAACAGATCATTTTCTGCGTGAGAAGGTAATTAATTGGTCCTTTCTGTTTCTCTGTGGGTTGGTTGCCTATTCTTCCCTTTTTTGCCTTGACTGGTTTATTGTTTTAACTGTCAGAAACTGCGAGAGTTGAAAAAGAAGAATGTTAGTGAAGAAGCAGCAACACCAAGACCAACAACAATGGGTGTACAAAGAAGTATTACTGATTTCTACCGTTCAACGAAAGCAGCAGCCGCACAGAAAGCTTCTTCTTCTGCGGAAAAGAAGAGACATGCAACTCCTACTAGTAGTAGTAACCTTTCAAAGTCTGTAAGGCGTCGTCTCTTGTTTGGATAGAAGTAGAACATTCTTGATTATGACCGAGTAAACCCAATTTTTGGTCTGTATATAAAGGAACTTGGCATTTTTTAATAGGGAAAAAAAAAAAGATTTTGGTGGTGCTTACCCAATATTTGTTTTGTATAAATGTTTTAAAAAGAATTAAAAAGGAAAATATGGTGCTGCCCACGATCGAACTGGAGACCTTTTGCGTGTAAAGCAAACGTGATAACCACTACACCACAGCACCTTTGCTATGTTGTTTTATAGAAACGGTAAATATAGGTTACTGTATTTCTTGGGATTGGCATTCCAAAACCAGCCAGTGACTGGTTTATATTGGGGAGCAACAAACAAAAGGTTTGGGTCTTATCGGAAATCATTATGAATGTGGTAATAACATCAACCTTGTTCAACTGCAACTCTCTCTCTCCGTCAGCGTTGTCACGGCGGAACTCAGCAATCTTCCTGACGAGGGTGTCATGCGCCAAGAGCAGCCCAGATGACTACCACTCAACCCTCAAATCTCTCAATTCTCGTGGTCGCTTTCCCAGAAAATCCCTCGGCCAGGTTCTCTCGCATACTCTGCTCTGCTCTGCTTTGCTTTGTAGAGACAAATGGTCGAACACCATTTGATTGTCAATTCTTTCCAATGACAGCATTACATGCTGAATTCGGATATCAACGATCAGCTAGCCTCTGCGGCTGATGTGAAAGAAGGAGATTTCGTATTAGAGATTGGTCCTGGCACTGGCTCTTTAACCAATGTCCTTATCAATTTAGGTGCTACAGTTCTTGCCATCGACAAGGTTTGCTATCAGTTCAAGATATGCACCCTTTGTTTTCTATAGCGAATGGTTGATTTCTGATTTTGCAACTTGTTCATCTTTAGGATCCTCACATGGTGGCTTTGGTGACCGAACGGTTTGCAGGTTCTGACAAGTTCAAGGTACCTCTCAACTCTCTCATGCTCTGGCTTAGTTTTACTTTTCTAAGGACTATTATTAAAGGGATTTCTGGCTTCTTCTTCTTCTTTTTTTTATCAAATGGCTTCTTCTATCTATAGGTTTTGCAAGAGGATTTTGTCAAGTGTCACATCCGTTCTCACATGCTCTCTTTTTCTGAGAGTAGAAGGTTATCAGATCCAGATTCTGCTCTTGCAAAGGTCTCTAGTTTCTCTTTGGCTCACTTTGCTCTATCTCAGCACCACCAATCACATATATCTTCATATAGATTGTTTACACATCAGAGTTTTATGTTGGTGCAGGTTGTGTCCAACTTACCTTTCAATATAAGTACTGATGTTGTGAAGCTTCTACTTCCTATGGGTGATATCTTCTCAAAAGTTGTTCTCTTACTTCAGGTTAACCATTAGTTGTTTTCCTCGTTTTTTAAAGGATTATTCCATATGCTATATTCATTGTGACCTGTTTTTGCCTAATCTTAGGACGAGGCAGCATTGCGATTAGTTGAACCAGCTTTGCGAACATCTGAATATCGACCCATCAACATTTTGATCAACTTCTATTCAGGTACTTGTTCCATGGTTGCCATTTTAAACTCTTTAATTGTTGCAATTCTTGTATGTAGTTTTGCTGAGAAACTGTGTAACTTCCTTTTGTTTCAAGAACCGGAATACAATTTCAGAGTTCCTAGGGAAAACTTCTTCCCTCAGCCCAAGGTTTTCATTCTCCAAACTTTCATCACAACTAAATATTATTTCCAATACAGAAATATGACCGCCTTTCCTTTTATGCTGCTTGCAGGTTGACGCTGCTGTTGTAACATTCAAGCTGAAGCATCCGAGGGACTATCCTGATGTTTCCTCCACCAAAAGTTTCTTCTCTTTGGTAGTTAAAACTTGCTTAAGACTAGTTCTTAGATTTTTAACAACAAAACATCTGAATCGAATTCCAAAACAGGTGAATTCTGCATTCAATGGGAAGAGAAAAATGTTGAGAAAGTCCCTCCAGCACATATCATCATCTCCTGACATCGAAAAAGCTCTTGGAGCTGCTGGTCTTCCAGTCACTGTGAGTAATCTCTCTGATAACTTATATAAGTCGTGGGTAGCGGTTTACATGGATCTTAGCTCATTCAAGATCGTATCAATCACCGCAAGCTCATAATACCGGCTTGTTAGAGATCTATACTTGTAACCTTCAATCATATAATTTTTGTTCTACGACCTTGCAGTCAAGGCCTGAAGAGCTTACCTTGGATGACTTTGTCAAGTTGCATAATGTAATCGCCAGAGAGTAAGACCAACGAGAAAGACCATAAGTATCCATGTTTTGTTGGGGTTCAAATTATACGAAACCACCTTGAAAACAAAACAGTGACGGCAACAACATGAGGAAGACACGCCATTGATGCAGATAAAGCTCTGTTGATGACACTTCATAATCAGAAAGTCGAATATGACTAATCTCCATACAATCAGGAATCATGTAGTAAGTAGAACACAGACCCAATCTTTTGTTTGTTCTTTTAGAATTTTCTGTATCTGATAATTGTTGAATCTTTGTAATGTAAATTGTTGATTTGTAATCCCAAAACGATAGTCTTTACAATCACAAAAGTACGGGAGAATACAATTTACAGCGAGATGATCAATTATCCATGAAACTGGTAGATGAGATCCAAAGCTCTCAACTTGGTGGCGTGTGGGTCGAAATCAAACCCATAATCACGGCCACTCCTCTCTTCCGTGGCCGAAGTTATTAGAGTAATGTATCCACCTACTCTCTTCCACTCTCACCTACACTCCCACTCTCACCCAACTCTCCACTCCACCTAACTCTCCACTACTATTCTCATCATTACTTTGCTATATATATATGTTGTAATCACTCTCTATTGTAATCACTCAATCTATTATCAATGATCACCTCACTTGGAGCTCTCGACACTAACTCCCACTTCTCACCATCTGAGCTTATTTCCCAAACCTCTAAACTATTCATTTTCTTCATCTTTGATTTTATTGTGTCTAATCTAATAACCACTTTGCAATCATCTCCATGTATATGCAACAATTGACTTTCTAGATCGTTCCTGCTAAATCCAACACTTGACGGGCACTCTCTGATCGCGTCTTGGTTAATTTTCGGCCGCAGAATCACCGGAAACGGATTTGTAATCAAGCCATCTTCCACGGTCATCACAATACTCTCGTGAGGCCGATTTGATAAGCTTAAGAATACATTACTATTTTTCTTAACACCCGGATTTATCGTATTCTCAACTTCTTTGGTATGCCACGTGGCTGTGTTTGAATGGTAGGTAAATAGAACCGGACGGTTATTAACCATCTCAGCGAACATAAACCGAAAATGACCAGAGCAGGATTGATCAGGGACAAGCTTCATACCGGATCGCCTCCAAGACTACCCCGGACTTCTCACCGCCCTCCAATACCTCACCTCCTCTCTCGGCGTCTGGCTCCTCGGCAAATTAGGGTTTCTCCACCACGATGCCTTCACCTGGGGCACCGCTAAGAAGTTCCTTCCCGCCGCCGTCGTCTTCTACCTTGCAATCTTCACTAACACCAACCTCCTCCGTCACGCCAATGTCGATACCTTCATAGTATTCCGATCTCTAACTCCGCTTCTCGTCGCGATCGCTGACACGGTGTTTCGTCAGCAGCCGTGTCCCTCCAGGCTCACTTTCTTGTCGCTATTGGTCATCCTCGGCGGTGCAGTTGGGTACGTCGCTACTGACTCAGCCTTTACCTTGACCGCATATTCCTGGGCACTAGCGTACCTTGTTACCATCACAACTGAAATGGTTTACATTAAGCATATGGTATCGAATCTAGGATTGAACACTTGGGGATATGTGCTGTACAATAATCTCTTGTCTCTCATGATAGCACCGATATTCTGGTTTCTCACTGGCGAACACACCGAGGTTTTCACGGCGGTGAATGATAATTGGGGAAATTGGTTTGAGCCTGTGGCGTTTACCGCAGTGGCATTGTCCTGTGTCTTCGGATTCCTCATTAGCTTCTTTGGATTTGCTGCTAGGCAAGCTATCTCTGCAACTGCCTTTACTGTGACTGGTGTTGTCAACAAATTCTTAACTGTTGTGATCAATGTTTTGATTTGGGATAAGCATGCCACTCCTGTTGGTTTGGTTTGTTTGCTATTTACCATATGTGGAGGTGTTGGTTATCAGCAGTCTGTCACCATGATTAAGAGACCAAGCAATGGTCCATCACAAGTTTTGAACAGTAACAAGGATGATGATGAAGAGTCGATGGAGTTGATTCCGGGGAAAGTAGCTTCTAATGTATGAGAGAGGTTTCATTGTTTACACACCATTTCTAGGTGTTTTAGCATTTGATTTCAAATTGAATATCTTTTTTAGCCATTTTACCTTTGAAAGAGGTTTCTGGCCTCTAATAGTATCAATTTTTGTAAACTTGTTGCCTCTTATCCATAAAATACATAATCGGTTTCTGTTATGCTCTGCGTTGAGCTGTCTTGTTCCAATGCAAATGTGACAGAGCATTAACCGGTTCGAGATAATTGGCAAAGGAATGGTTTATTCTGTCTGGTGGTTAAGTAGTAGTTGGAGTCTCATGCGTTGAACTGTTCAACATTTTTGTCAATTACCAGAGTCTCAGGTCTATCTATATGCGGTATATATCCATTCAGTTGAAACATAACTGTCCACACAGGTGAGCCAGATGGTAATTATTTGATTCAGAACATTTGAATGTCGCACGGCATTTCTCTACTTTTTAACCCTGACAGCGATTTTGAAGCTCTGAAAGCACCGTAAACATTGAAATGTTTATTAAGCCAATTGCTCCGTTTCACAAATTGGCGCTTCATGTCTAAATTTGACTATTTGAGTGTATATGTACTACTTTTTACCGTGACCAAAAAAAATTACATTTTTACCTGAGCTAAAAGTGATGGAAAAAAGTTCCAGTTAAAAATGGAAGGAATTATAAAGCAAATTGGTTCAAGTCATTCTCCTATTTTGGAGAAGAATGAATTGAATTAAATTCCACTAATTTTTTTTTCCAGGTAATATGTTATTCCATCGATTCTAAAGCCTGGTTCCCAAAAATGCTACTCTATAGAGGTGGCCACAGAAGGCTGGCGACATGGCTAACCGTTCTGAGAGACGAGGTTAGAACACTTTCGATGTAAATATGGTGCCGTAAGCAAAAAAAACTATCCCTAAAAGATGGAATTTGTGTAATAAAAAAACTTTGTTATTTTCTTAATTAGCATGCTAAATGCAATTATACTTATTATAATGTCTATATTTTTCGTGATAGCATGCTTTTGTGCATTATATTAGTGCGAACCCCATTTCTTATTATTGGCATATGCATGAGCAATGTGTCAAGATCTACGTGGCCAGCTAGCAAAGACTCTTTACTACAGAAAAGACACAATCTGAATGGATCTCCATCTTTGTGGATGATGACTGCTGCACAACAACGCCGGTTCACATATTTTGTTTGATTCTTTTGGGTTTTTTAGTATGGTAATTATTTATGATACATCTAAGTGAACCGGCGTTTTGTTATCTTTGTTATGTGAACCGACCAGCCCACCTCCCTCGCTGGATTCTTATCTTTCATCACCAATATTCTTGAGTAAATTATAGTGAGGCAAAAATATATTTTATTAAATATTTTTCAAATTTATTATAAGTTCATATCCAGCCTAGACTATCGATTTTGTTTTGTAAGTTTAGTAGTTTGGTAACTGGTGACGATGATCTTCATTCGGTGAATTTTCAATATTATGGTTAGGTTATTTCCCTATATTTTTATTTGTAACCGGAGTTTTTTATTTAAGCTATATTTTAATAATCTTAAATACAATTCATTAGTACATTATAAAACTGATGATATAAGCAAGACGTGGATCTAAAATAATATAAATTGGAATAGATAATAGTTTTCTTTTTTCCAATTATTTTGGACTTGTACTTTTTCTTAGCCCGTGATTCAATAATTTCCTAGAGTGTGCCTCCGTGGTTGACTTGAAACCGTCCTAGCTCGTGAAATTCATTTATTAATTCCTACAATGATTTAAGAGAAAAGAGTTTGGTCGGCCGATTGATAGCGACATTTATATTAAACTTTTTAAGTGTTACATAGAGAAGGTGAGGCCAGACGAGAAGCTAATCCCGGCCATATTTGAGCCTTGCAAGAATCCACAATCCGGTATTGGGACCCACTCCCACTTATTCCTCTGCCTATCATAATCCAACCAAATAATATTCCATAAACCTTCATGATTTGTCATTAGAGCCACTCTAATCACCCCTAATCTCCTTTCCAAGCATCATCATCATCATCACACCGCATGGCTTGTCGCTGATCACCTCACTTGGAGCTCTTGACACTAATTCCCAATTCTCACCATCTGAGCTTATTTCCCAAACCTCTAAACTATTCATTTTCTTCATCTTTGATTTTATTGTGTCTAATCTAATAACCACTTTACAATCATCTCCATGTATATGCAACAATTGACTTTCCAGATCATTTCTGCTGAATCCGACACTTGACGGACGTTCTCTGATCGCGTCTTGGTTAATTCTCGGCCGCAGAATCACCGGAGACGGATTTATCATCGAGCCATCGTCCACGGTCATCACAATACTCTCGTGAGGCCGATTTGATAAGCTTAAGAATACATTACTATTTTTCTTATAACCCGGATTTATCGTATTCTCAACTTCTTTGGTATGCCACGTGGCTGTGTTTGAATGGTAGGTGAATAGAACCGGTCGGTTATTTACCATCTCAGCGAACATAAACCGGAAATGACCAGAGCAGGATTGATCAGGGACAAGCTTCATACCGGATCGTCTCCAAGACGAAGTTCCACGTGGACCTAACGGACATGAGCTGATTCGGCTAACGGTCTTGCCAATCAAATCGACGGCTATGATTCCACTATGAGTGTTAGAAGCAAATATAAGGAAATTACCGCTAGCTGTTAATAGATATAAATCTTCGCCGGGGAGAATCCCTCCGGCCAAAATTTCAGCCACCGGAATCTTGAACCACCGAACAGATCGGTCCGAGAATCCGTGAAGCACACCGCTGTCGCGACGCCAACGCCTCGTGTAGACGAAGATCCACGTGTCTCGCTGTGATCCATCGTTGAGTTGTCGGATGAAAGTCCGGTCAGATATGGTGGTTAGAACAAACTTGTTGAGTAGTTTCATTCGGATGATCTCAGGTATACAAAGATGGAGTAAAATGTTTGTATGAGCTCAGAGGGAAGAAGGCCAAAGCCAATGTTAGTGTTTGTGTCTTTGTCACATCTTTGGCTTTTCTCCATTTGTTAGTATTTTTGGGAGTGTTTGATTTGAAAGGATCAACTTCAGTGTTGTAGGTATATATAGACAGAGCAATTCTATGTTCTCTATTATATTTGATAAAATTTGTGGTGGAAATAGACAAGTTTAAAGTTCACTTGTTAGGTCAAAGCAGAGTAATTAGATGATGGAATCATGTTTTATGGTATACACAGAGGCGTGCTTAATATTGTGGAAAAGTGGCATTTGCCAAAGGCCACGAAAAAAAGAAAATTTAAACTAGTAGGCCACATTTTTATTTGATTAAGCTTATACGTTTAAATTATCCAGAAACGTTTGAATATTAACTTCTAAATCGACAACGATCATATTATAGAACTAAAAGTTTAATAATAAGGTTATTCTTTTCATTCCATTCAATTATCGGTATGTTTATTTTCTTTTGTTATTTGTAACAAAATTTTAACTATGGCTTTCACTATTTGAGTTAAAACTATTAGTTTGATATTAATTAACTGAGACTAACTATGGCTTTCACTATTTAAGTAAAAAGTATTTGTTTGAGTAAAAACTATTAGTTTGATAAAATCTATGGACCAAGATTTTTTTTCTAAACAACTATACTGAAACTTTTTATGAAAAGGAAAGCATAGAGTATCTTAAAAGGGGTTTTGGTTTAAGGTCATCGTGTATAATGATTTGAGTGTTGGTTGGCTAACTTGGCTCTACAAGCAACGATAGGTCAAAGTGAAACCCGTTTCCCAGTTCTTCAATCTTCATCATCACCCGCCACACCTTCTCTAGCTGCTGAATTGACAAGCGACTGCGAAAAAAGCAATAGACTTGTTTCGATTACGCCTGATCTTCATGCAATGATAATAACTACTACGCTAGGATTTCAAAATCTACAAGCTAACCTGGAGTTCCTGCTCACAGTTTTTCAGGTTGTCTGTGCACTCTCTAACCCTTGTAAACGATTTATGTAGCTACCAAAATAAACATCGAGCTTAGGTCAACAAAAATTCACCTAACTTCGAAAACAGAACCCAACCAACCTATGTTTTACCTCTGTCAATTCTTTTCGGCGTTGTGAAGTCAGTTTCTTTTCATTGATCAATGAATCTTCTAATCTCTGTGATAACCATTTTCAAATGAGGACAAATATCCATCGTAAATATATTCTTGGTTCCCACGATATAGTAGACACAACATACCTTCGACTTTTTCTGCAGCTCCGAGCACTTTACTTCTTTCTCTTCCAATCTATCTTCCAACGCCAGCACCTTAAAAATTGAAAACATAGAGCGTGATTTCTTCCCATCGCTCATATTAGGTCGAGGAAAACTATTGCTCTGTATATTTATATGTCAAGAATAACTGTGGCAAAGATTCATGAAACTAAGATAAATTCACCAACTGTATATGGGCAGATAAACGACCACATACCTCCTCACGAATCGCTTCCAGTTTTTCTTCTTGCTCGTCCAACATGTTTTGTTTTTGTTTCTCTATTTCAATTATTCCATTCAGTTCTTCCACAGCAAAACACGCTTTAAGTACTTTCAGAGTCAAGTCACAGTCATCTAAACTTCTGTGAATTTGTTTTTCTACAAAGCCGAATCTTCTATAGAGTTTTGTTCTTATTGATTAGTGAAAAGATTACAGACTCATATATATACAGAGGTATTGACTTATCTAGCTAGAAGAGAAATGTAAAATATACAAAACGATATACACAAAATATATTCTCCGAGATACTTTCCTTATACGCCCCCTCAAGAGGAAGCACCGGAGGTGATTCCAATCTTGACCAGAAGATCATGAAACCTTGCACGAGGAAGAGGCTTAGTGAGAGTATCAGCAAGTTGGTCCTGCGAGGAAATGTGGGACACTCGGAGAATCTTGCTTTGAATCATTTCTCGAACAAAATGATAATCAAGTGCAATATGCTTCATTCGAGAATGAAACACAGGATTGGCACAAAGATAAGTAGCTCCGATATTGTCACAATAGATTGTGGGAAGAAGCGAGGGAGTAATGCCAAGTTCAGAGAGAAGTGAGAGAATCCACTTAACTTCAGAGGCCGTTTGTGACACCGTTCGATACTCAGCTTCAGTGGAGGATCGAGCAACACCTTTGAGCTTCTTAGACGACCAAGAGATAGGATTCTTTCCGAGATAAACAAGATAGCCACCAGTGGATGTGTAGTCGTCTTTATCACCTCCCCAATCAGCATCCGAGTAGGCGTGAAGAGAGAGAGGCGAGGAAGCAGCAAAGAAAGTCCATGATTAATGGTGCCAACAAGATATCGAAGAACACGTTTGACAGCTTCCCAATGATCGGTAGTTGGTGAGTGCATAAACTGAGACAGACGATTAACGGCAAATGCGATGTCGGGTCGAGTAAAGGAGAGATATTGGAGACTGCCAACAACAGCACGATACTCAGTCGGATCAGGAAGTTTCGTGCCCGCGAGAGTGAGAGAAGTGGTGGAGGCAAGCGGCGTTGCGACTGGCTTTGCATTGGTCATGTTGAGGCGAGTTAGAAGATCAATGGTGTACTTTTGCTGGGTGAGGCGAAGGCCCTGAGCTGAACGGTAGACTTCAATACCCAAAAAATAAGAGAGCTCCCCAAGATCCTTAAGGGAGAAGCGGTCAGCAAGGGTAGCAACAATCTTGTCAATCATAGTGGTCACAACTACCAGGATAACAATGTCATCAACATAAAGAGCATGTAGATGAAATGCGAACCTAAGTGGAGGACAAACAAGGATGCATCAGCAAGAGAATTTTTGAAGCCAAGAGTAAGTAGAAAACG